>MJUU01038729.1:221558-291532 GCA_002080025.1 Modiolus philippinarum | reverse complement strand
AATTGGATTTCAAAAATATTTGATTCCAATTTTGGTAAATTTCCTGAAAGTCTCAAAGACCACTTATTTTTTGGAATTCTACTTAGCAACCATATATCCTAGAATTCTCTTAGTAACAATAATGACTATCAATAGGTAGATTTAAAAAATAATGAAAAAAATATGCCTATGGTGTATAACAACTGTTTTCTGTGTCAAACAGGGAGTGCGGGGATAGCTGTCGTTTCCGACAACATCTAGTTTTCCATAATTTCATTTAATACATCTTTGTGAGCATACTGTAAAAAATTTTTCTGTCACATTCATTCATTGTGGAACCTTGCTAATGTTAATCCTATGAAAATCAGAGGAGTTCAGTTTCTCGCCAAATTTTCAATCACTTATATCTCAAAAACGAGATCATCAACCTATCAATTTTTTCACTTAAATTACTTCTTTTTTAATTTTCTGACAAAAATCATGTTTATTTAAATAAAATCCTATTTATTTTCAAATGGAGTAGCAAACCCCCTTAAGCTGTAGGAAGGTAACCATAAATTGAAAAAAAAAACAAAACATAATATATTAAAGTTTCTGGAATGCAATTTGTAGTGGCAAGATTCGTGAAGGATGGAAATTAGCCCTCAATTCAATTTCGATCTAAATTCAGTTCAAAATTATTACTGTCAAAATATTTCAAAAAATTTTGTATCTACAAATTTAAAACATTTAAAACAGTAGGTAAAGCTGTCATGGGTTTGTATTAATATAATATCATAGAAAAATATTGAATCCTATCTTGTATGCCAAGCTTTTTGGTCAAATTCTGTCCCGAATTGCTAAAAATGGTCAAAATTCTACCTTTTTGGATTTTCAATTTGTTAATATGACATCACTGTGATGTAATAACATAGGAATAACTATGACTTATCTTGTTTCACAAAAAATTAAAAGAGTATGAATATTTCATTTAAAACTCTAACAGGACTGAGAGAAATTTGAAAAATTCATAAATTACAGGGAAGACTTTGATCATTCATGAGCCTTAGAAAGGAAAAAAACATAACCATTCTATAAATACAGATTAATACATGGGCATTTCCATATTGGCCTAGTTATCATCCCGAGACACTCATATTGGACAATGTGGGTCGAGGGATGATAATCAGGTCAATATGGAAATGCACATGTATTAAACTTTTTATTACATACTTTCGACGTTTAGAAATGCCACGCAATATGGACCGGAGGTCGTTTATTTGCCCAGGCCAATATGGACCAGAAGTCGTTTATTTTGTCTGAGATGCACGAGGAGCATGAAATAACCTACCGGTATTATTTTCCCAGGGTGTGAAAATATGGACACTTTACTCCCAGTGATATTGATCATGCATAAATGCTTTTATTTCTACTAAGTATGTAATAAAGTGTAATAATTTGTTATCTACAGTAAGACCTTGTTTTTGGTTCATATTTCCTATGTCACAAAGCTTATACCCTTTCCCTGGTTATTTCCTAATGCTTTCACTCAATCTATTTGCAAATAATGTCAAATTTTGATGGCTCCAACACACAAGGGACAGATGAAAACAGTTTGAGATAAAGTAGTGTTCCAGCTATTGAGGTCAAAGTATGTTTGAACTTGTACAAAGGGACGAGAAAAAGTGTTCAAGACATCCATGGTGTTCGAGCTAATTGATGTTCGAGCCTTCAAAGTTTGACTGTATTTAAAGTTATACTGTTAACATCCTGTATGGAACAACAATACAGAAGTAACTTAGTATAATAGTCTGACGAATGAGAGATATGTATCACATGTAAATAATATCAAATATTACTGGGATACAAATTTTGTTTACAAAATGCATTGCTGACGGTAAAAAAAAATTGTATGACTCATATTATACTGTATAGGGCTTTATATTCGCGGTACGATATTTTCAAGGTTTTCAGTGTTGGATTTATTCACTGGGTTTTGTATTCGTGCATTTTTAGTTAAAGTCATTATTTTCATTCATATTCAGTTTTACAGTAAAATATTCGCGGGTAAAAATTTTCGCCCTTATTGTTTTAAACGAGAACAGCCCGAAAATTAATACTCCGCGAAATAAAGCAACCATACAGTATGACTATGATTGTTTGTTCTTTGTTATATTCACCAGAAATATATATGTAGCAAGCAAGTGTATTTATCTTCATAAAATCAACTCTTACTGATGACTGAATTTTCCAAAAAAAAACTTCTTATATGTCAAAATAAATAAAAATATCCAAATATTTATTATATTTAAGTTCATCAAGTATTAACCATATTGCTATAAAATTTTTGTCACTTGAATCAAAAAGTCAAAGTAAAATTTCTTATGCTGGATTTAATCTACACTTTTTATGATCATTTTGTATTCATTTCAATATCATAAAATTGCACTTGTCGGAAAAGCATATGAAAGAATATTAAGAGAGGAAAATTACCCTGAATATTCATTAGGATCGTCACTTAAAAAAATCTTTTAACATCTAAACTTATGTTGCTATGACAACATGTACTTGCTACTATGGAAATATCATTACAAGGCATAAGAGGTACAATATACAGTAATATCAGACTAGTTATTCATTCTTATTATTTCCTTTAGCTCCATAACTAGAGCCTTTCTTTGTTTCTGTAAAACCAATCAACCATTTAGCTGCAAACGACACTGAAATATAAAGAGGTCATATATTAATAATTTGTCTGTCAAGAAATTAAGAATATCTTTATCATGTATGTATATTTCTGCCTTAAATTATTATGATCCTTCTGTATGAAATTTAACATGCATATTAGAACACCTAACTTAGTTGATTGTTTGCCTGGGGTTCAACCCAACTTTCAGCAGTATTTAGGCTATCATAGCGGTCAGTTTTAGTGATGAACGAAGCCAAAGTACCTGTACCTAACTTTATAAAACAATATCACAATGTTTAGAAAAATTTTCTTATATTTCTATCATAAATACTTATGCTGATTTGTGACCAGTCTCATTTAAATGCTTGAACAAATTTACTGCTGAAATTATGCCTTTCTATCTGTTACCTTTCTACATTGTAGTTATTTTACAATATTGAACTATATAAGCTTGTCCTTACTTACAATAACCTTGTATAGAATATTGTACTTTATAGAAATACCTTGATGTGTAGAATAGAAAGACTAATAGGATCTTGCATAAGATCAGATTATAGATCGGGATATCTTTCATGAGTGTAAGAAATTTCGTCTTTTCTCCAGTTGAGCATAGCTAAACGAGAGGAAAAGACGTATAATTTCTTACACGAGTGAAAGATATCCCGATCTTTAATTTTTATCGAATGTAAGTTCCTATTTCTTCCATAAAATACGAAAAGAAACACCTGCAAACCTATACGGTGTGAACAACATCGCCGCCATTTGAGAGTTCTTTGCATTGTCACGTCAGGTGTTTTATGATGTTAAGTCATGGTAACGATTGTTTTATCACAAAAGTGATCACTTTTGGTTGGTTATTTACCTGTGTAAGATGAGGTCGCGTGCACTGATCTTACATGGGTCATCTTACACTGTAAACCACCATTTACGGAAGAACAAGAAATCTATGAGTCAAATGCTTACCATATTCCTTGAATTAAGCGCCCTCACCCTTAATTTCCTATGAAATCCTTAAGCGCCCCCTCAAAATTCCAAACAGAAACCGTAATTTCCTTATTTATTTCATATGTTTTCCGTCATTGATTTGTTTTCCATCAACTGCTCATGCGTATGCATCCAAATTTCCAGTTGTAAACAATCGAGTTATCATGTTTTCTGTTTCATTTGGTAGAAACAACTGATGTGGCTTATTTTTCACTTATATTTGCCAAATATTTCGATAGTTGAAGCATTTTTACATTGATAACATCGTGTACTTATGAGAGATCAAAGAATTTTGTTACCAGAGCTTCGTTATGGAACCCGGTTTTGTCCTACTTAATAAGCGCCCCCTCCCCCCTTCAAATTTTCCAAGTGCACTAGGAATACAGTACTAGTAATAATCCTGCTGTTGATCTTAAACTTTTGTTGATTTATAAAATATTGTATTGGAAAAAACAATACACAAAATGAAATTCTAATACAACATATATAAATATTTTACAAAAACTAGAGGCTCAGAGACTGAGCCTGTATCGCTCACCTAGCAAAATGCTTCCACACAATGCATGACTAAAAATGATGTTTTCTTACCAATGGGGTCAAATGTTCAGCTATGTTCTTCATTAGCACCTGTCTTTTTGTCTGATCCTATTGGAATGAATAATTTTTGCAAAGAACCTATACATTAAGTTAAATTTGCTTGATTAGTTTCAGAGATGATGATTATAAGGATGGTTATCTCATTCCTGGCTCCAATCTTAAACTATGTTGTGCACTGGAGGCCATGTTTTTTGTCAGATCCAAATGAAATGAGCAATTTTTGTAAAGTACCTTCCATACATCCCTACTGTAAAGATTGGTTGAATTTGCTTCAGTGGTATCAAAGGAGAAAATGAAAATGTGGTTTTCCGTAAGGTTCCAATGTTAAACAATGTTCAGTGATGGCAGCCATGTTTTTTTATATGCTTTTTCCCATAGGGTCCAATGTTAAACTATGCCCTGCGATGAAGGCCATGTTTTTTGGCGGATCGGAAAAAATTTCGGCAAATTAAGTAAAGGACCTTCCATACATCATTTCTGTAAAGTTTGGTTCAATTTGCTTCAGAAGCTTCAGAGGAGATAGCAAATATATGCTTTTCCCATAGGGTCCCATGTTATAGGTTCTGCGCTGGCAGCCATGTTATTTAGCAGATCGGAAAAATTTCGGCAATCTACATATAGGACCTTCTATACATCATTCCTGTAAAGTTTGGTTCAGTTTGCTTAAGTAGCTACAGAGGAGATAGCAAATATATGCTTTTCCCATAGGATCCAATGTTAAACTATGTTCTGCGCTGGCGGCCATTTTTTTAGCGATCGGATAAATTTCGGCAAACTAAGTAAAGGACCATCCATACATTATTTCTAAAAAGTTTGATTCAATTTGCTTTGGTAGCTTTAGAGGAGATAGCAAATATATGCTTCTCCCATAGGGTCCCATGTTAAACTATGATCTGCGCTGGCGGCCATGTTTTTTTTTGGCGGATTGGAAAAATTTCGGCAATCTAAGTGGAGGACCTTCCATACATCATTTCTAAAATGTCTGATTCAATTTGCTTTAGTAGCTTCAGAGGAGATAGCCAATATATGCTTTTCCTATAGGTTCCCATGTTAAACTATGTTCAGCCCTGGAGGCCATGTTTTTTAGCGGATCGGAAAAATTTCGGCAAACTAAGTAAAGGACCTTCCATACATCATTTCTAAAATGTCTGATTCAATTTGCTTTAGTAGCTTCAGAGGAGATAGCCAATATATGCTTTTCCCATAGGTTCCCATGTTAAACTATGTTCTGCGCTGGCGGCCATGTTTTTTAGCGGATCGAAAAAATTTCGGCAAACTAAGTAAAGGACCTTCCATACATCATTCCTGTAAAATTGGGTTCAATTTGCTTCAGTAGCTTTAGAGGAGATAGCAAATATATGCTTCTTCCATAGGGTCCCATGTTAAACTGCGATCTGCGCTGGTGGCCATGTTTTTCGGAAAAATTTTGGCAATCTAAGTAAAGGACCTTCTATACATCATTCCTGTAAAGTTTGCTTCAGTTTTGTTCAGTTGTTTCAGAGGAGATAGCTAAAATGTGCATTTTCCCATAGGGTCCCATGTTAAACTATGTTTGGCCCTGGAGGCCATGTTTTTTGGCAGATCGGAAAAATTTTGACAATCTTTGTGAAGGACCTACCATACATCATTCCTGTAAAGTTTGGTCAAAATTGGTCTAGTGGTTTCAGATGAGATAGCAAAAATGTGAACAGTTTTCGGACGACGATGACAGACGACGGACGCCAAGTGATGGCAAAAGCTCACATGGCCTTTGGCCAGGTGAGCTAAAAAACAAGACAGTATCTTATTGTTTACATATCAAAAGAGGTTTTAGGAAAATGGACTATGAGTTGAACTAAATCAGAATACATGCAGAGGCAAGACAAGATACAAGCTGCACAGCCAACCAGACAAATATTTATCCCCATTCATGTATGTAGTATCAAACAATTAAACTAGGGCTATATCCAGTGTATAATAGCAGTACAATGACTGAGGTATACTTGGGCAAGTGTTCATGGAATGTGGTCATGGTTGGATAAGCTAGCTGGCATGATGGGCATGATAAAGTGGTAAGATGGTGTACACAGAAATCTTCTGATCAATGGTTATTAATCACACAGTTTATACTTACTAAAAAAGAAGAATCCTACTGTAAATAATTTTTGCCATAAAGTTCCTAGGATGAAAATTTGGCTAAGGAAATAAAACAGTGGCAGGCCAGTTACAGCTAGCCAGGCCAGCCATATTAATAAGTCATTATATTTCCTAGGTACATGGTAAGCTGGAAGATCAAACTTTCCTGTCTTCTTAAAAGTATCCATTAATTCATCCTAAAATAGCAAAAACAATCAATTTCATCAATGGACTAATTAAGAAATTATGGGATTGTCATTGTTCTGAACACTCTTGATTGGTAAAAATGTATTTTACAAGTACGCTGAGCTTGCGTAACGTCATTTACGAGGCAGAAGTTGAATTTCTGAATCGGCCCATTATTTGATGAAAATATAAAATCCTCTTTTAAAACTAAATTTATATACTCTCGGCAATTCATGTTTTAGGGTATTAAAGGGAAAGTTCACTCAAAAAATTAAATTTGATATGTTATTCAAACATGTATTTTAAAACGTTGTTGCTGTGACCCGTTTTCAGATCTTATGTGGTTATTCTATAATTTGTGTTTTTGTATCAAAATTTTAACAAGCAGGGGGCTGCCATATTTACTTCTTCCGGTACCTTATACAAGGCTTCCGGTACCTTATATGATATGATTTGATTGGTCTATACTCGATATCCATATACCATATAGGAAAAATAAACTACAATGTACGCTATCAATTTACGTCGATCAAAACATGAACGTGAATTCAGGGAAAAAACTATTAATTGTCCGAATTTCGAGTTTCTATAAGTAATAAATAGAAAATGTTAAAGAAACTAACCCTTTTCAAAAGAATGTAAATTTCATGCATACGTTCATTTTACTCCTTTCAAAAACGAATGTGCACACGTGCGGATATTTTTCAAGGTTAAGAAATTGTGCACTTACACTTCGTTGTTGACAAAACTTAATCCTCTGTAACATGTTACCTTGTTAATTGTAATTGTTTATGTTATCAATTAAAACCACAGGTGAATTATTTGTTCAGGTGAATTTTTTGTTCAGGTGGTCACCTGTGACACGCACGCCACAGAACTTATTGCGTTTTTATTATGTATGAATATATATACTTGTAGAGAAGTCAATTAATCATTTATTCCATAGTCGGAATAATGCTTGTATTTTCATTCACAAAAAATTATGTGTATCCAGATATATTGTAACTTTCAAACCATATTTTTTTCCATTAAAAATCCATAAATATTTCATTTCCAAGTACAATTCATAACGATGTGTGAAATTACAGAAAGCAGAATTCACACAAGTTTTGTTTTGCAACAAAAAGAGGCCCTTTTTACATCGTCCTGTGCCCCTTTACATGTCCTATTCCCCTTTTACATCGCTGATCTTTTCTTAGTTTATATCATGCGCATGCATCGTAATAAATATTGATCTGTTTACATTGGCAATGATTACCTGAGGATTGACACAGGCTAATTAAAGTTTCTCAAAGTGATCAAACTCTTAATTGAATCAAATTAGTATACTGTGTTTGTGTAATTTCTTCACAATGGCCAGGCAATGTTCACAGGTGTCAAATCATAGCCTCCAGCAACATGGCTATGATTTAATTATCGTCAGGTTGTTTGACACAAACACGTGGTCAAAGTGACATGTGAAAGCCCAGTTCAGGAATTTAGAACATGTATCACACATATAAAATGAACCGTTAGTTTAATGAATATAAACTCTGATATTCACAAATGAATGTGGAAAATGTACAAATGAGGCCAAAACTTCAATTGCGCAATTTATATGCTGAGTTATGTCCCCTTATAATGTGTAAAACTTCTACCAAAAGAAATATTTAAGTGTTAATTTTAATTGAACTTTATTTATAAATTCTTTGGAAATGAAAAGTTACATCACTTTAAAGAGTTCTTTTGAATTTCTTTTGAATTTTACTAAAATTGTATGAATAGTTGCAAATTTCAAAATATAAATATACCAAATCAAATAAGATTGAAAATAACAATAAGAATATTTTATTCTCCAAATATTGGATCAATGTGAAAGTGCTGTGCAACATGCCATACAAGTCAACAACAATGCACTCTGCAAACCCTGCAGAGTAAGAGAGATATAAATTTTCTACAGAATTGAGCATCAAACAGTTTTTGTACGAGTACAGAGTTAACTAGATTGGACTTCAAGCTTAAACCGTATCATCTTATCATCTTCCAGGAAAACTAGTGGTGCAATGTCATAAGTATGTGATGGTTTTTGGCATGTGAGTTATTGAAATAAGTTGGATGTTTGGTCTGTTACATAGTTTGTACTCATTTTCACATACTATTAAGCACATAAGTGCAAAATTCTTCCATTAAAAAGACACCATAAAAATCTCCTATTTTTGGAGCGTTATCTTCTGCATTGGCATCCTGGCCTTACCACAGGTATGCTTAGAGCAGAAAATGTTGTTACAACATTTTTCATTACCAAAGACAGAAAAATTCAATAGTACATTAAATAGTTTACTTTGGATATATTAAAATGTTTATATAACTGTTGAAATAATAAAGACAATGCATGACTACCTTTTATTTAATTATCAATCAGCACCCGAAAGTGCCCTTTTTGAGATTTCAATCAGCACGCTAAAGTGCCCTTTTCAGGATTGGCTCCCTAACCTTTTTAAATCCTAGCTGGAACTAACTCGAATAATTCAATCCCTCTCCGTATCCGATTCTCTCCTTCTCCGAGGGCTTGAACTCGCCTAGTGCAAAAAACTCGTCAGACTGCTGTCCAGCTCAGACAGCCAATCAGATTATTTTGTCCACTGAGATTGCGCAGTAGCAAATACCGCTAGTTAAAATAAATACAAATGTATGATTATTTAAGAAGTGGAAAATTATTATTTATGAAAATATAAAATGGGCTTAAATTTCAAAATAATTATTAAATAAAAAAAGTTATGAAAGGGTTTTAAAGCAAGAGTAAAAAGGTAGAAAGTAGTAAAATTTACAATTAATTTATAATGTTCAAACACGACACGACACGATCTGGTCAAATATTAATGTGTATTTGATAATAAATGATAATTGTAACATATTGTACATTTACAGTCAAGACACGATATATTGTGCAATTGGAATGCAATTTTATTTTCCATACCAAAACTGCGATATATAAAAATAATTACACATAATATTAAATATTGAATTACGATCTTGTCAAAACTGAAATGTGTATTCAGTGTCAAAAATATTGAGTTTAGAATTGAAATAGAAATAAAAATATTTATGGGAAATATTTTAAAATCAATGAATATTCTCAAAGACATATAATTATGTATGTAATATTAGTCCCAGATATTATTAACACAATAAATGATTTTATTTTAAAATATCGAAAAATACTGTAATTATTTATTGTTCTTTTAATCTGTCTTAGATGTGACCAGCACAAAAATGACATTAAACATGTGTTAATCCAATTATCATAGAGTGTCTGATATGTTTATTGTAGACCCGCTAACTAAGTTCAGACGATCTTATTCCCACAATTCATAGCAATAAACGACATCCGATTGACGCGTTTTGATAGTGTATGCATCCAGGCGTTAATGAAGCGATCGTAGTGAGGGGAATATAACGACTGGATTATCCGGGTTAAGCTGGAACACTGAAAATTTTTCATACCTATTTGATCACCCCAAACTGATAAAATACATGTATAGTAAGGCGTAATTTTGTAATTTGTGTAAGCCAACAGCTCTGCCCCGGAGAGAGTGACACGTGCGTATATGAGACGACAGAATGTTTTACGACTATGTTACAATACACAATCACCTCATGCAGGTAGTCACACGAATTAAAAAAAAAATATATATATATATTCACATCTCTCGGAAATTACGGTAACAGAGATGGTTTAGAAATACAATATGATAAATATTATTCTGCTTGCACGATTTATTTATTCTTTTTTGTTTAGGAAAGAATTCCTTTGAATCCTAGATTTATTTCATAAAAATGATGAAAATAAAGAAAAAAACTAAAAGCAGATATCAAGAGATTATTTTCAGTATTTTTATGTCCTTATATGAGAACGAAAATAATAAAACGATCACCTATTCAGGTGCTAAAAAATAAGCAAAATATTTCGTTGATTTTAAATTGTCATACAGGTAGGTGATTTTTTGAAAAATCAGAAAACCTGACCAGTACAACGAAACTGTAATGCGAAAATGTAATTACAATTTCCGCATGATAACACAATGTTATTTTTATAATAATTGTACGTGTTACTTTTCCGCAGTATACATGTACAGCGGTAATTAGATGTTGTGATATCGATTGTGTCGCCACCTATGTATACATGGCGGACCCCCAGTAGTGATTTCTTGACATTTCTAAGTTCGTTTTTTGACTTTAAAGATAAAGATATAATTTTTTTGTCGATGTATCATCGATATTTGACATGTGAATAACAAAATATTAAATTTTGATTTTTGACTGAACTACCCCTTTAATCACAATGCCAATACATACTAACACAGAATGTGGGTAATAAGAAATCCTTTCAATCTTACAAGGTGTTCCATCTTACAAAAGTTGCTTTGTATTCAAAAGTCATGTGATATTTATCTCATAAACAATCCCTTTAAGGTCACATTCACACATATTTTATTTAAATACTAAATATGTTGCATCTTTATAAGTCTTATAAAATTATCACGTCATTACTTCAAATCAAGTTATATGCTAAAAATATAACAGGAAACTCATAAATTGACTTTTGACTGCACTATTAAGTTCAAATATATACATATATCTAAAATACATTTCAGACATCTGTAATTAAGATATAATTCATGGCAGGTATATGGTTATTGGAAATTTAACCATGGGCTGGGCCCTTTATATTCGAATTTAACCCAGAGCTATAATCAAAGGGTTAACTTTACGAATATAAAGGCCAAGCCCATGGTTAAATGACAATAACCATATACCTGCCATGAATTGCATGTATTTTGATTCTAATATGACAGAAAATGGAATTTTCCATTCTGAAGCGACCTAAGAGAAGGCGGATTTTTTGCCTCCATTGCTGTCTGTGTCTATGATGTCACAATAAACAATCTGATGTTTTCAAATAGATGCAAGTTCAAAATTCAAAACAATGACACATTAATGTGTCTGATTGGCACGATTTAGTTAAAAACTGTTCTCAGCCTTTATTTCCTTTGTAAACTAAGACAAAATAAATCAAAAACATTCTTGTTTTTCATCTCGTTTACTCATATTTTGATACCATTGGTGCATGTGTGAAATACATGGTTATCAAGTATTATAATGGTTGATGATTAATAAGAGCCATGTTAGAATATAGTTTAAGAAAGAGTTTTTGCAAGATTGGCTGAAAACTACCACATACTTAAAGAGATGTGGGTTATGATCAAATTTCATACTGATGGATGGATGGTTAAAAGACAGCAGATAATGTTTGGTATGTAGATACTGTGCATTTTGCAGAGGTCAAAATAATGTTATAACATGATAAAGTGACAAGTATTTGGATAAATAAAATTTTAAGAATGGAACATTATTAATTTAAGAATATGCATTTAAAACCCACCTTTTCTTTAAACAAATCCCTTAACCATACTCCTAAATCTTCTTCTGAATCTGGCATTTTATCTATTTCATGTCGTCTACAATAAAAGAAATAAATAATCAAATGCTAATCTCCTTCAATGTAAATCTTTTTTATATATCTTGAGCAGTCAATTCTTAAAATTTAGTTTCTAGGCAATTCTATTTTCGAACGAATACAAATGATACAAGGCAATACAGGTTATCTGATAAGTGGATCATTGTTTTTCAAAAATATCTATGATTTCAGAGTAACTGTATTATTTGTTGATGTTTCATTTCCCTAAATTACAAGTTAGGTAAACAAGCTTTATGTTCCCTGCTGGCAGCCCTCTTGGGTGAGGTGTGGACCTGCGACACATTCATTATAATTGACTTAGAGCAGATCTTTGAATGTGTTTTCCCCATTTCATCTGATGACAGCCAACTTAGATGAGGAGCAGATCAATCTGATATTCTTTTTAAACAAGAGTTGTCAGAAGGCAACATAGCTCGCCGGGGATTCCAGTATCCTCAATGCACAATAAATTCGAAAGTAATAAAAAGCTTTCTTCACAGTAAAGTTACATATCAAATATAAACACCCTATCATTAAACAACTTAATTCTAGAAGCAAAATTAAAAGTTTTTAAAAAATTGCCCTCAGGGCAAGGTAAAGGTCAAAATGTCTACAAATTTGGTATCACCAGAAATCTCTCAAAATAAATAAGTTACATACAAAATATAAACACCCTACCACTAAAGGCTGACCTTCTAGAGGAAAGGTTTAATTTTTTTTTACAAATTGCCCTCAGGGTAAGGTCAAGGTCAAATGTCTACAAGTATGGTACCAGAAGAAAGCCCTCCTCATCAGGAAGTTGTATACCAAATATGAACACCCTCCACTAAAAGCCTACCTTCTAAAGGCAAGGTTTGAGTTTTTTTTTAAAATTGCCCTAAGGGCAAGGTCAAGGTCAAAATGTCTACAAATATGGTACAACTAGAAAGGTCTCATCATAAGGAAGTTACATACCCAATATGAACACCCTACCACTAAAAGCCTACCTTCTAGAAGCAAGGTTAAAGTTTTTTAAAAATTGCCCTGAGGACAAGGTCAAGGTCAAAATGTCTACAAATATGGTACCACAAGAAAGCTCTCATCATAAGAAAGTTACATACCAAATATGAATACCCTAACACTAAAAGCCTACCTTCTAGAAGCAAGGTTAAAGTTTTTTTAAAGATTGCCCTATGGGCATGGTCAAGGTCAAAATGTCTACAAATATGGTACCATTAGAAAAGTCTCATCATAAGGAAGTTACATACCCAATATGAACACCCTACCATTAAAAGCCTACCTTCTAAAGGCAAAATTAAAGTTTTTTAAAAATTGCCCTAAGGGCAAGGTCAAGGTCAAAATGTCTACAAGTATGGTACCAAAAGAAAGCTCTCATCACAAGGATGTCATATACCAAATATCAACATCCTAGTTCTTCAGGTCTCCATTCCACAGGCCAGGTTAAAGTTTTGCTGACGACGCCGACGACGCTGACGCCGGGGTGATGACAATAGCTCTCCGGACATTCGTCCCGGCGAGCTAAAAACAATATCTAAGGATAATTGAGGCCAAGTTTGGTTCTTATTGGCCCTGATGGTTAAACAGCAGAATTTTTAATGAAAAAGTGTGTGGATGTATGATGGACACTAACTAAAGGAAAAAGTTCATCCTGGCTATAGTCAGGTGAGTCATACGAAAAACATTGTAGGATTAAGAAGAAATATATAACATGTACTTACTTAATTCTCATATGCCCTATAATTTTTTTGCCTCGTAAAACATTCATCAGTGAAGGTTCCACATCACCTTTGAACCCTATAGTGCAGTCATACACAGCATTTACTGTAGAAGAAATGCAACCATTAATAATATACAGTATATAGATTACTATGACACTCTTGGTTGTCTATGTATTTCAGTGTGTTAGTATATGTCTAAGTGTGTAAGTCCATGTTAATTATGTCAGTCTATGTTTTGCATGTCAGGCTATTTTTAGTATTTAAGTCTTAGTTTAGTGTGTCAATCTGTTTCTCTCTATTTGAAGGAAAATTGTGATGTATATTGTGAATCATGCCATTTTGGACCTTTCCTATTATTATTGCCAATGTTTACATGTCTATCTTTTTTACACTTTTTGATAAGTTGTCCATTTTCTCTTGCATAATAGTATACCAGTAATTAAAATTGGTAAAAATGTACCAGTCTGAATGAAATCTGGAAAGAGAAGTTTTCTTCACATCAAGCTTGGATTACTCCCCCATTACAACAATAATATGTAATGTCTCTGTCTCATCTTACACAAAATTTATCACCAATCTTGTGCTAATCCATATAGAAGACAGGACATTTTGTTTTTGGAATTTATCATGATCAGTATCAAGCAAGCCCTTTAGGACTAACTTGATGCGTTATGCCATGATAAAGTCTGTATCAAGTCCTATTTGTCCTTTTATAGGAAACTCACAAAAATGAAAAACAAAACTCTATAATACATTGAAATAAGCTGAAATGGTTGATATGTTTTTTTCAATAATTAAATGAATTCTTCAATCAACGTATGACTCATATGAACATGACATGCAGTACTAAAGCATAGCAATGTTAATGTGACGTCTTCACAGCGTCCCAATGATTTCTTCATAACTTTGAGTTTGATGATAGTGACATTATCAGCTGCTGAAGATCAAAGGAAATTTCTACAAACTGCCTTATAAAGAACCATAAGAATGCACTATTATCATCTTCTTTTTATACATGTATTAGAGGAATGCTTTTCAGAGGCAGTTTGAGCTTGCCTTGCAGTTTTTGGACTTTGTTCATTGTTGACAGCTTAGTGGTGCCTCTATTTGTACCAGTTTTAGATTTTGCTTGTTACATGAATATTGCACTGCTGACACTAACACCTATCTACTATATATAGTCTATATTGTATCTTAAGAAATTTTATATAAGACTTTGGTGTTTTACCTTTTCCTTTCATCTCTTGCATGGAGTATGCAAATCCTTTAGTTCTTGGTAGCAAATGATGTTTAAATTCAGGGTAACCCTTTTTTCTTGCTATCTCTAAACTTGCTTCATGTTTTTCTTGTGTGAATCTTGTTCCTTCTGGGAATAATAACAACTGGAACACATGCATTAAAAATTGGTAAAATAAGGAAATGCATCATTTGCATAAAATCAACTGTAAAACATTATGTTCCTAACATTTTTGTCTCCTCAACATAACATATCTATGTCAGGTCATAAAATATTCATTCTTTGTTCTCACATATTATTTTTGTGCATCAATAAATAAAGTTAGGTGCAAATGACTTGAAATTAGAAGAAACTGTCATATCCCTCATGGTTTTTCATTTTTTTGTGAAAGGTTATTATATGAAGCTGCATTACATTGCTTTCCATAATGAAATGTATAAAAATCATTCACTTCCTCCTCATTTACAAAAACTGACCCTTGACATCAAGTTTTAGTCCCCCAAAAAATGTTTATCACTACATGTAGCCTAAAATATTATAATTAAATGATGTGGTCAAAATTTGATGTGTAGAAACCAATGCCTGTGAGGTCAACTGTCTTTAGATACCTTAAGGTACATGCCCATATATATGCAGAATTGTCTGTCAAACTAATTCAAAATGATTATTATATATATATATATCAGGTTGTCAGACCACAGTATCGAGGATTTCAATAGAATGAAAATCCTCATCATTGAACAGAACGGCCAATGTTTCTGTTTACTGTGAATTCATTTAATTTCGTGGGTACCAATTTTCGTGGGTAGAGAAAAAAAGACTAAATGATATATTTCGTGGTGTACGTAAATTCGTGGATTACCACTTGAAAAAAAAATTCAATTTATAAAATAAAGATTATAAAATTCATGGCTTCAGTACCCTCAGTATTGATGTCAAAACACCAAATTCAGACTTGTACCTGTAATTAAAGTGTCACCTGTAATTAACAATTCATAGTAATGTGTAGATATCTTTTAATTAGGTAACACTCTGACATAACCGTACTCCATTCGTTATTTATAAATAGACACCTCTATTGATTGCAAAATAAACATGTCTTTTTCAGCAGAACATAATTAAAACTTAAAAAGTTTGATTAATAATATGATATAAAAACTGGTTTGAGATGGTTCTTGTCCAAACTGTAAATCAACACTTTAGCGTAATTGATAAACAAAATAGGAAGCCAGTTACCGCTAATTTGTTAACTGGGAAACACTTGGAAATAAAACATTTTAACTTATTTTGCTGCTATTAAAGGTTCAACAGAATGCATATTTACTTATTGTTGGATATATCATTTAGTTTTGGGCTCAGGTACAAGTGCGAGGTTTATGGCCTTCGTTCATCAGGTCCTTCTTTATGTTCATTCATTTGTGTTTGAAACACAGGGCTTTGTTACTAATTAGAAAATTTTACTATCCATGCATATATGCGTGGATAGTAAAATTTTCTAATTAGTAACAAGGCCCTGTGTTTGAAACTTGCACAAGAAAATCAAATTTCGTTGAGTATTTGAATTCGTGGTTTGTGGACACCCACGAAAACCACGAAAATTGGTACCCCACGAATAAAAATGAATTCACAGTACCTGTGCAAAAGAGAAAAATTTTTGGACATTCGATGTATTATGTAACAATATTGTTGCGTTATGTAATCATCAATCGCAATTATATTTTAGCATGTTTAAGACACTGAAGAAAGTCATTTGTTGACTGAAAATTTTGTCACGTTATTTTTAACAACTTTTATATATTTTATCGATATAGTTGCACAATCTTCTAGACTTATATCGTATGTTCGGAAGAACACCTGAAAAACCACCGTTTACAAGAACTAAAAAAACACCTACTCAGTAGGGGTTATAATGACAAAAAAATCGACAGTGCTTTTGAACAAGAGGCTCTCAAGAGTCTGTATCGCTCACCTGGACAATGGCTGACATATATAAAAGGCATTTCCAATAGGAAAAACGAAACATAAAATTTAGCAGAATACTTTTTTTCTTCTAAAATTACAGTATTCTTGTTTGGTTTCCATGGCAACCGAAAGATCCACCATCCATTACAACCCATAACAGAACACCATTCAAAAAAAATTTGGGCAGGGGTTCCCCTTATAATTAAAGTAATACATAGTGCTGAAATTAAAACATACAGACCACTTTAAAAGGGCTAATGTAAAAACTATGTTCCAGATGTACGGACCTACCAGATACATTTTTTGGATGGGACCACCTAAGGACTATTGTGGCGAAGTTTGGTTCTAATTGGACTTAGTAGTTTCTGAGAAGAAGATCTTTGAATGTATATTCCATAGGGTCTAATGTTAAAACTATGTTCCCGCTGGCGGCCATCTTGGATGAGGTACAGACCTGCCAGATACATTTTTTAGAATGGACCATCTAAGGGCCATTGTTACTAAGTTTGGTTATAAGTGGACTGGTAGTTTCTGAGAAGAAGATCTTTGAATGTTTTTTTCATAGGGTCCAATGTTAAAACTATGTTCCGGCTGGCGGCCATCTTGGAGGTACAGACATGTCGGATACCTTTTTTTGAAGGGACCATCTAAGGACCATTGTAACTAAGTTTGGTTATAATTGGATGGGTAGCTTCTGAGAAGAAGATCTTTGAATGTCTTTCCCATAGGGTCCAATGTTAAAACTATGTTCCCTGCTGGCGGCCATCTTGGATTAGGTACAGACCTGCCGGATACCTTTTTTGGAAGGGACCATCTAAGGACCATTGTACCATTGTGACTAAGTTTGGTTATAATTGGACAGGTAGTTTCTGAGAAGAAGATCTTTGAACGTCTTTCCCATAGGGTCCAATGTTAAAACTATGTTCCCCGCTGGCGGCCATCTTGGATTAGGTACAGACCTGTCGGATACCTTTTTTGGAAGGGACCATCTAAGGACCATTGTAACTAAGTTTGGTTATAATTGGACTGGTAGTTTCTGAGAAGAAGATCTTTGAATGTGTTCACCCATAGAGTCCAATGTTAAAACTATGTTCCCCACTGGCGGCCATCTTGGATGAGGTACGAACCTGCCGGATACCTTTTTTAAAGGGGACCACCCAAGGACTATTGTGACCAAATTTGGTTCCAATTGGCCCAGTGGTTTCAGAGGAGAAGATCTTTGAATGAAAAGTTTACGCCGGACGGACGGACGACGTACGACAGACGGACGACGGACGCCAAATGATGGCAAAAGCTCACCCTGGCATAGCCAGGTGAGCTAAAAAGTGAACAATATTGACCGTAACTCTTTGCTTGTATACAAAGATAAGAGTAGTCAAAATAAAAGAACACCCCTTGTTGTAACTTACCATCCCAGTCTTCAAGTACTACCATCTATGATTCATAAGAATTGGAGTTTGATCGAGAAAGATCCAAAGTTGAAGAAGACTTTTCCAGAATTACCAGTTATGGCCTATAGAAAACCAAAAAGCATACGAGACATCCTAGTAAAATCAAAAATAAAGAATAAACCCCAAACACCAGGTGGTTACAATCCTTGCAAACGTAACAACTGTAAGTGCTGTAAATCTGCAGTCATTGGCGATTCATTTAAAAGTAGTGTCACCCAAGAAACTTACAAAATTTTCTCACCGGTATCTTGCAAAACCAAAAACTGCATCTATCTATTGACTTGTGGTTCATGCAGTTTACAATATGTTGGACAAAGTACCACCTGTTTCAACATCAGGTTAAACAACCACTGTTCATTTCATAACAAAAAAAGAAACTGACCTGTCACGCGCCATCTCCAAACCACAGGACATACTTTTGAAGACATCAAAGTACAGATCATTGAAGAAAACGATCAATGGGATGACTCAACAAGGGATTTGCGGGAAAATTTTTGGGTCCACCAGCTTTGTAGTTTAGAACCAAACGGTCTTAATGAACGTGACCAAATGAAATTCAGCAGTAACAAAAAATAAAAAGATTATTTTTTGTCAGTGGAAACAATTATGTTAACATCTTTTTATTATATATTTATTTATTTATTTTCTACTTTATATGACATCGTTAGCTTTTCTATGTCACAAAGAACGGAAATATCTTTGTGTCAATTTTCATTGTTAGTGTAATCAAACCAACAAAAACTTTTTTTTATCGCACATGCAAACACGTGCGTAGAGAATTAATCAGCCTGACGAAGCCTGTGGAAAGGCGAAAATTTGCTGTAAATTTAACATCAATTTACATTTTAGTGTTGTTATAATTATTTTACACAGACACTTATATATATATATATATATATATAAATGTCATTTTGAATTAGTTTGACAGACAATTCTGCATATATAATATTCTCTCATAGCGAGGTAAACAAACAAAATCTTTTAAATTTATCAGGAGCTCTCGGCCAAATGGACTGGCCTTCTTCAGCGGAACTTTATTTTGGTATGGTAAAATTAATCTGTCACAAAACGTGTAACGAATACTGGAAAGGGAACATCACGTTTTTGTAATCAAACCATAGGGTTTGAGTGTCCGTAATTTAGTAATCCTAAATTTTTCAATTGTCTATCGATAGGAATCATTTCCACAAATTTTTTCTAAGGCCACAATTTCATAATCCTGCAGAGAGTTTTCATCGGAATTAAAATGTATTGCTACTGGATCCAATTTCTGCCTCGTGATGAGTGATAAATTAAGCAAATGTCTTTGGTATAATGTGTCTCCAATTTCTCCTTTCGAGAGACAATTGAAAAACTTTGGATTACTAAATTATGGACACTCAAAGCCTATGGTTTATATATATATATATATATATATATATATATATATATATACACCACTTTTTCAAGGCATGCAGTGTTACTAGTTTTTAATTGATGGACTAAAAATTGCAAAATAAAATTGATGGGTCTTCCATGGAACACTAGATGAAAACTAGAGCTGTCCTCCAATGGCAGCCAGATACACCCCCATCTAATAGAACCCTGAATCATATGGCAAGTGTAAATTTAAGTGTGTGTGTGGACACAGTACAGTTGTGGACACAGTACAAATGTGGACGCAATAAAACTATGGACATAATGATACAATTCCCCCCTTTTCCCAGAAAATATTCAACGACAAATTATCTCCCCTTCAAAATTTCAGACAGAAACCATATTACTTCATTCACATCTTCAGGTGGTATACTACAACTGTGAAACATTTCATCAATATCCAAGTACATGTACCTGTTTAAGAGGACATGCACTGACAAGGTTAGTCCCCTTTTTTTCCGGTAAATATTCAAAATTTTGGGCAGCATGGATATACCTTTATGCACAACTTCAGGTGGCGTACTACAACTGTGCAAAATATTTAATCAAAACCAAGCAACTGTTCAGGAGAACATACACTGACAAGGTTCACCCCCTCCCCCCTTTCCAGAAAATATTCAAAATATCTCCCCTTCAAAATTAAGGACAGTAACTATATTATGTAATGCACCTCTTCAGATGGTGTACTACAACTGTGTAACAATTCATCAAAATCCAAGTAGCCGTTTAGGAGAACATACACTGACAAGGTAAATGGACGGACAGACAGGGCGATTCCTATATACCCCAAACTTTGTTTGCAGGGGGTATAATTATAAATACATGTATAAGGTGCATAGATTGATCACATGAAGATAAAATATTTGAATCCTAATAGATTTTAGGAGTTTCAGATTATCATATGACAAAACCTCTAAAATCAGTCAAATAAAAATTCCAAGTACAGTGTGCACAAGTAGATCAAGTAAACAACATATCTGAGAAGTTTGACTAGACTCTAATTTACAGTTTTGAATGAGTTACAGATTAACAAAACATTTAACAAATGATCTATTTAAGTTCAGAAAACATAAAAAATCTGTAAAATCAAAATTTTAAGTATCAGGTGCATAACAAGATCAGGTAAACAACATATCCTGAAAATTGGTTAGCATCTGACTCTCAGTTTTGAAGGAGTTCAAGATGAACAATCGGTTAGCATCTGACTCTCAGTTTTGAAGGAGTTCAAGATGAACAATCAAATTAGCAAATGATCTCTTTTGGCTCAGTGAACCTCTAAAATCTGTAAAATCATAATTTTAGGTGCACAACAGATCAAATGAAATCAAAGCTCTATAAGAGCTGAAAGTGTTCATATGTGTTGAAGTTAAAGTGTCTCAGTGGTATTATTCCGCCATTTTTGTTTAATACTTGTTCATTTAGGTTTATTTGTATTTGCTTTAATATAGGACATATGAGTGGACTTTTAGGTATTTTTTGTAATTATTAACAAGGACCCCATTGGAAATAAGTCTTTTTTTACCTAATTGGTTATCCTATGTGTTCAGTATTACAATTTAGTACATAACATGTAAAAATCCTACGATTTCATTGGATAATCTGACGTCACTATATTTGAACAGCTATTTGTTTACCTTGACAGCGGGATACTATACTTGATGACAGGACTATAACTCACGTGACTTCCGGTTTACTATACTTTGCCTCATTTTAATTTTGATTTCTTTTATGTTATGTACTAAATTAATTACGGACTTCCCACTCGGGAACCGTTTTCCTATAGTGTTGTATGGTGCGAATAGTGCCCTCGCCTGTCGGCTCGTGCACTATACGCCCCAGTCAACACTATAGGAAAACAGTTCCCTCTGGAGAAGTCCATAATAGATTAATATATACTTTTGAAACAATTCATTGCTTAACATTGTTTTATATAATAGATTATTAAAGCTATCCTTTCATATAAACATTTTCCCCATCATTTCTTTGTAAAATCCTTTAATTTTTAATTTCTTTTTTTGGCTTTTAAATGCACGGTGACCCCAAAATTTTATTATATATTTTTAACAATAATACAATTATGTTTCTACAAAGAAATTTTCACAAAATTCTATACCCTGCAGACACCTTGAATAATCCACCAATTTCAAACTTAGGCATACCACTGTGTAGTCGAAATATGATATCACAAGACTAAGGAACTCATTACCAAATGAGGCTAGGATGTTATCATCATTTGGAACCTTTAAAAATTTTATTTCTTCTTGGTGTTTCTCAGAAAAATGTTCATGTAGTTCTTGCAGACAATAATGTAGCCTTGCTGTCCCATTACTACTTCCCTTTTGCTTTTACTATTTAATTACTATGCAGTTTATTCCTAGCTTTTACTTTTTATGTTGCTTTTGCTATATACCTATGCTTTTTATCAACAGTGCTTTATATACTTAGTGCTGCTTTGCTTTAGATGTTTTTTTTGTGTGCTTTGACACGTATGTGTTATGTGGTGTATGTTTGTCTATGTAATATTTATATGCATGACTTGTTGCTTTATTGTTGTTTGTTTTTAAAATATCAAGTCGGGTTAAGAGCTCTTAAGAGCTCATGTTTGTATGTTATTTGTATATATGATTCCAACTATAAATAAAATTTACTTACTTACTTACTTTACTTATATTGAGCAAGATTTGCTAGGAGTATGACAACTTCCTAAATTATGAGCATTATTTTAGGGATATGAATTATTAACCTTTTTAATTCTAAGATGCAGAGGATATCCAAATGTTTCAGACATTAGTTGATTTAAAAAGCTCCTTGGAGCTTATGTTGTATTGTTATTACTTTTATTGACTCTAAATAAAGCTTTTTGACTTTGAGACAGATACAGCCACTATTTACGTATATTTTTAAAATGCAATTCCCCCTCGAGAACATAAACGATTATGCAAGACGAATTTTGAACATGGATTGACAAATTTAATGATAATTATAAAGTTCAGACAAGTAAAATGATCTGATCAGAGAAAACGAAACTACCTACATGCATCGTGTTATTTATATCCACACACAAATTAACGTACATGCGCATCGAGTGCAAATTTGAAATTTCTACCGAAGCAATCAAATAATCGAGAAATTTCACTCAGTCCAACATCTCCCATTTCTGATTATGGCAGAATCACAGCAGAGACATATAGTTACGTCTATGTACTGGTATGTGTACCGTTTGTCATATCGAAAATGTAAACAACATTCTGTGTCCTCTAGCGGCTGATCAAGATTGACTGAATATTTAAACACGTGGAATATTATATTCGAGTTTGTACTGCTGCGTGAAGATCAGGCAGTTGACGTATCAAAACATCATGAAAATTTTTAAAATGTGCAACAACTTTCACAAAGAAACCATTTTGACATCTTCGAAGATTATCCTGTTATTTTTTTTTATTTTTCATATTCCTACCCGTGAAACAAATAGGCCCTATTTTCGTTTTAATAATGTACTCGATAATCGTTTAATTTCTCAATGCAGGAAATTTAATAAGTTTAATAACAGCAAAGAAGTAATTGAATTTGGTCTGGGTATATTATAAACGTCTCGCACTGTATACTCAAGCCTATTCGACACCTCCTTTTTAGTTTCAATCCGTCATCACTTTAAAGCCTTTAAGCACCTCGATTCCCACTTAAGCTGTGTTCAAACATTTTTACCATTTCAGGACAATAGTATGTAACGTTCTACCAGATTATTCAGTAAGTTTACTGTATTATTTACAATTTTATAAGTAGACTTTTTAACCTGTTTAAAAGTTTCCTGCCCTGCAACATCTATTTTTATCCAATTCAAGCTGAACCGATAGCTAAAGTGTTCATGATGAACACTAAAAACTATCCTGCAAGACTGTTTTGAACATGAAATTAAAGTTTTGCAAAAGATTAATAAACATTTGGCTTGGTGAACCTCTAAATTCTTTAAAATCAAAATTTTAAGTATCAGGTGCACAACTAAATTAGGAGAACAATAAATCCTGCAAGTGTGGTTGAAAAATGAAAAATGGCTTTCAGTTTTGAATGAGTTGTTGATTAACAGACGGCATTAGCAAATGAGCTATTTTGGCTCGTTGAACCTCTAAATTCTGCAATATCAAAATTCAGGTGCACAAGCAGGCCAAGTAAACAACATATCCTGAAAGTTTGGTTAAACTGGACTTGTAGTTTTGAAGTAGTTGCAGATTAAAAAAAGACAGACGATTCAGTACAACAGACCACCAAAGACAACGGATAGTAATCCCTATGTGTCGACTCTGCTTACAGCAGGCAACACAACGATTGATAATCAATACTAGTAACACTGCATACCTAATTTTGTGTAATTAGATTACAAAATATGAAATAAACAAAAGATTTACAATATTAACTTACAGTAAACCAGTAACCTTCAGGAAAGGCAACAAGTTCTTTAATTCCATCATGTATACGTTTTTTATCTTTTGTCCAGTCTCTCTTTAAAAATATACTTTCTACAAATATCCATGACCATCCCATGGTAGGTACAAATTTTAATACTTCTTTACCATAAATTTTTGTTCCCTGTAGTTGAAAAAAAGCAAATAATCTTTTTATTTCTACAGTATCAAAATTAGAATAAGAATAATTGAACTGACAGTAATTTTGATGATCAAAAATATTCCTGTAGTTATCACTTATCTACTCATGCACGATTGAATCATTTAGTTATAAATGACAGTCTGAATATTTAAGATATTTAAAAAAAAACAAAATTAGCTATTCTAAACCTCCCCAGGCCACGACAGATTGATATACAATAGTATTGTTGGACAATTCAAAAGGACCCTGAGTGTTTTGATTAGCTAACAAGCAATCCTAAAAAAACTTTTTCCATTATATGTTTTAGTAGAGCAATACCTGTTGGTCAAGAAATAACATCAATAGATTACTCATATTGCTAAATTGGTTACACAATTGGAAATGTGTAGGACCAGAAAGGTCCTACACAATAGACAATAACTAGAAATACTGTGAGCATAGCTCACTAAATGATACCCCCGCTTCCCCACATAAGCTACATGGATTGCAGTGTTCAAGTTAGGCTATTGGAAATTGCAAATCAAAAATCAAATCAAAATCTAAAATAGGAGGTGCACTATAACCTTACGTAATACAGTATATCTGAAATTTTTATCAAAATTCCATTCATTGGTTTAGATTGAGTTGCAGATTGCAATTCCCCCCCATGACAATACATGGCTAAGTCCATGTATGGCTATGGGGAACCCAAAAAATTGATCAGATCAAAGTTTAAAATAGGAGGTGCACACTAACATCAAGTAATAAATATTCTCTGAAAGTTTCATCAAATTCCATTCATTGGTTTAGGAGGAGTTGTGGATTGCAGACCAGTACCCCCTCCACCATGACAATACATGGCTAAGTCCATGTATGGCTATGGGGAACCCAAAAAATTGATCAGATCAAAATTTAAAATAGGAGGTGCACAATGGCATCGTGTAATGAAGATTCTCTGAAAGTTTCATCAAATTCCATTCATTGGTTTAGGAGGAGTTGCGGATTCAATTTCGGACGAACGGACAGACTGACGGACAGACGGACGGACAGAGGACGGACACAACGAATATAGTATACCCCGCTTTTTTAATAAGCGGGGGTATAATAATATAGACTTTTTTCTATATTGAAAACATTTTTTTTTCTATTATTGTGACCTGTATAATAATGGGCATCATGATGAGTTAGACTTGTGTACTGTTTGTTACCAACTTAAATCATTTAATTACAAAATAAAAATAAACGAGCTTTAGCTAGTTAATTATTATTTGACATTGAATAACATGAGCTGATTTTTTGGACTAAGAGAAACGATTGATCTTCTAGTGACCTTGCTTAATCCTAAGAAATATGGTGAAAAAATTTTCAAAATGGCCGCCATTTTACGTTAAAAAACTGAGGATTCAATATCTCTGGAACTGCTTTGCAGAATATCTTCATATTTTGCAAAGATGTTCAATAAAATGAGACAAAGGAATTTATGCAAAACAATTTTCAAAATGGCCGCCAAAAATGCGTCAAAATTTCAACTTTGTCCGATTTCAACGAAATTTGATTTCTAGGTAGATTTTGACGCTGCGAACAAGATGGAAGCATCGAATTGGCTGTCAGGGGCGACATCAGCTATTGCTTGCAATTGCAAATCTAGTTATTATTTGAAATTGAATAACATGAGCTGATTTTTTGGACTAAGAGAAACGATTGATCTTCTAGTGACCTTGCTTAATCTTAAGAAATATTGCAGGGTTATATAAAATGCACATCTAACCCCTTAATCCGTCCTTGGGTAAAAATCTATGGATTGTACATGACATATGCATCACACCATATTAATATCTCTCTTCCAAGATCCATGTAATTAACCAATCCTAAATTTTACACCAATCAAATTAAATTTTTCTGCTACGATTTGCTACATCAACCAAACAAAAATACTTACACCAATCAAATTGTATCTCTCTGCTAAGATCCATGCCATTAACCAATCAATTTCATAAGTATGGTTCATGGTTACAACTATATGTTCTTTGGCAATATGTTCTCTGTCCTTTGGACTCATATACAATATAGAGTCACACCCAGACCACCATTCTGATACAAATACAAATTCTGAAATATGTATAATTTTCAGAACTTAGATAAGCATTTTGCAATTTGTTATATATATTAAGAACTAACTTTTTAATATTCATTTGAGTTTCTATGCACAACTGATGGAAAATCGGGATGATAAAATGCTTTACCTTTACAGCAGATACAAAACTTTGGTTTTCTTCTGTAAATGATGGTTTTCAATGTGGAGGATTGAAGTAAGTGTCCTCTCTTCCAAATGTATATAACCAATCAAAAGTATTCATTTTAATGATACAAAAATGGCAACCATTATGATAAGCTACAAGCTGCATGATGTACATCACAATGAAACATTTATTAAAAACAGAAAATTTCAAGGAAGATTTTTTGTAATATAATTATAAGGAAGATATTCTCTAATTTAGGTTCAAATACACACTACCGGTTTTATGAAAGTTGGAAAATAGCACCAAGAGATATATCATTTCGAACAATCTTGGTTTTAACCTTTGAACAGAGAAGAAAGCCAGCTAACCACTTTTGCTCAAAATGGTCTATGAAAATAGCTCCAAAGCTCAATGTTAGATTATTTGTATATTCCTTTCTTGAATCCATCCTGGATAAAGTGCAGTTATTATGGACACATTTGATAAAGGAGACCATATAAGAACTAGAGTAGATGGTTCTGAAGATACGCTCCTAAAAGAGTTTCCGTATGTTCTAATGATTACATTAAACAATGTTTCCCTAATTGGTGGCCTTCCTAAGTGAGGTGCATATCTGAAAAACATCTTTTGAAAGAGATCATCTCAGAACCATTGTAACTAAGTTACTTTTATTCTAATAAACTTGCCAGTTTCAGAGAAGACAATCTTAACAAGTTTCAGAGAAGAAGATCTTTGAAAAAGTTCCCATAGGTACAATTTTAAAGTACTGTTTGAATGTTTTTATTTGGTGGGTTGCAAATTTCCCAATTTCTTGGGAAAACTGATTGATTTTATTTTTGCGGCACTGAAATATTCACAATTGCTTATCATTATTTAATTGCTGTACGTGCTGTATAAGGGATTGTACAAATTATATGTTGCAATATGCAATTTTCCTGACACCAGAATAACACTGAATAAAGCAAAAATTAAGTACATTGTACTAGCGAAAATAACCAGTTATATGTACGGTATGTTCCCTGCTGATGGCCATCTTTGATAAAGTGCATGAGGACTTAAAAAAATCATTTTGAGATGAGACTAACCAAGAACTATTCAAATCAAGTTGGGATCCTATTTGCCAGGTAGTTTCAGAGAAGATGGTGATAGTTTAGGAAAATGTTCATTAGCTCACAAGGAATGGGCCAATAGTAGAGCCTGGTACCAGTTAATCGATAATCAAATACAAGAAAGATATTGCACACATATTATATTATATTGTCAAGATATAGCACTACTAGTATATACCAATATTACAATATGACCAGTTCTTAGGTAACCATTTTCTAGAATATCACAGTTTTTGTGAATAAGCAAATAAACTTCAAAATGTCATGCTAAAACTAATGTAATATTACTACAAATTTTTCAATCCTCTGTCAATCAGAACTAAAATTTAACTCTCCAAAAAAAATAAATAAATAAAAAAAAAACATACTTTTTTAAAAACTTCCCCATACATGGAGATCTTTTACATTTACCCAATCAAAATTCACATTTTCCTAAAATGTGCTGAACTAAAGTCATAACTATCATTAATCTTAGACTCCAGAATGGATAATCTAAATTGACAGCTTACATTTAAGCCTAAGTTATAATTCAAGATAATCTTATAGACAAACATTCTTACTGAAATCCCCTGTTAGGGTTTTTGCATAATAAATGGACAATTAGTACTATTTTAGCTAGAGACATAATCCCTTAAAACCATTTTAAGCAGTAGCTAGCATGTGAGCCTGTATCACTCATCTGGTGGCCAGTGATCAATTAACCCTTTCCTTTATGTAGACGCCTTTGGATGCCTTTAGGTCCCCCCTTTCAGGGCTATAGGAGGGTGCTGGATAAGGCTCTAGGATGAGGATATGGGCTAATTGAACAAAAACTTAGAGGTTTGAAGGGGGCACAAGCCCCCTCGCCGGAAATCAAGTGTTGGGGGCCATACATCCTCGCTAGATGGCCTAGCCTATAGCAGATGAAGTAGATTTTGGTATTTTGGTGAGTTGCTGGCTGTAGTATGCACTGCAGATTTTTAAAAAATTTTGAAACCTGAATTTGAAGGGCAAAAATTGTCAAAAAAATGCATTTGCATTTTTTGGCCCCTTTGAGGCCCCCTGTTGTCTCCATAGCAACAAGGAACCAGGTTGTGAAAGCATTTTTCTGAAGACATTAGGCCAGTGTGTACCTTCACCAAGTATGAACCTTCTGGGTTGAATTTCAAAGAAACTAGAACATTTTGATATTCTAGCTCAATTCAAAATGGTCAAAAATTGACTTTTCAGCCAAGTCTCAGTAAGGAAAGGGTTAAAATTTGCTGCAGAGTTGAATGATTAATCTGAGGTGATAGTCAACTGACAGCAAAGTCAGTCATCTGATAGATGACTGTCCAGTTTAAATGCCTAGTTAATTTCAAACTGATGTATGAAACAGTTTTCAAGAATTAACAATTTTAAACATTTTCCAACAGAGTTCTATGTTAAACTGTACTCCCTATTGGGCACTATTTTGGATTGCAGATTCATACTAATACATGTATACAAGATTTTCTAGATGACTTTTAAGTTACCAAGAAATAGCAATCTATAAAATTTTCCCATAGGGTCCAATGCTAAACTTTGATCTGCAGTTGCACTGTTGCAGCCATTTTGGATCTAAAGTACACAAAGGGAGTTTCAGTTACCAAACTCTTATTAGGTCTGACATTTTTCACAAAGTAAACACCTAAAATTTGGGTGTAAGCAGCAGAAAACTTCCTGTTGTTAATTACATGAAACATATTGGCAAGTCATAAATGTCAGTGTCAACACCAGCAAAACACTATAAATTCTTATACAATGTGTAGTTTTCTGAAAAATAATCTAAAATCAAAATCCAAGTAGTATGCACATCTTTGATATGTGCACAATCAACCTGCAAAATAAAAACTTCCTAGCTTAAAAACTGTAGGAGGAGTTATCCGGACAAATGGTCTACCCACTTGATGACAGACGGACAGACGGACTGACGGACCAGTCAAAAACTATATACCCTCCGCAACTTCGTTGCTTGGGGTATAATAAAGGGCAATAACAGACGATGGATACACTACTTATGGAGAGTGATGGCAAATCTCTCCCTGGCTATAGCCAAATGAACCAAAAATGTAAAAAAAAGTCTGAACACCCATTTTTATGGAACCCAAACTTTGTTTTAAGGCATGATCCACAGTGCTGTACAATATGAGTACATTTTTTATTTCATATTACAAAAGTAACTGAGTAAATATATGTCTACTGTGGAAATAGTTTCAATTGGTGTTTGTGTATGGAAATATGAAAAATCGCTATTACTTTAACTTTACCCATTTAGAGTAAATGTTTTTGGAATCTTTATTATAACTTTGTACAGAATAAATTACATATATCTTTAATGTAAAACACAACTTACGACACCAGTAAGATCTGACCAAATACCAGTTGACTTTTCTGTAGAGACTTTTATCAAAAGGCCATATAACCATGGAACACAGCTGTAGGAAGTTGATAAACAGTGCACTTACTAAATACACATACACAAATAACAGGTAGAAAATGGATGACAGATCAATCATCTTTTCTGTAAAACAAAACATAAGAATAAACACATGTAATGTACATAATGCTTCTCAGCACTCAGTTGAAGTTTTTTGTACAATTACATAAATTACATACAGCTGAGATTTTTGCTACTACATGTACTGTTAAATGAAAAAAAAAATTAATGAACCTCTTACATTAGATATTCCTGCCAACAGAGGTGGGGAAGACTTTTATTTCATATTTTTTTTGGATCAAGTACATTGTATGAGTATGGTATACATAACAGTAGTTCCAATGCGATGAGTTACATGGAGTAAATTGGTTATAACTTTAAATTTTGGTGGCATTGTACAAGTGTCAATCTCATTTTGGTCCAAGGTCAACTGTTTGCTGACAATATTTTGGTCTAAAGTTTGACATGTTCAAAGTGACAATAAGTGTCAAACTTACTCCTTATTTCAAGTGTCATTTGATACATCGTATAATTACATTTTTACATATAAAATAGGATTCAGAAGATTTATATCATATAGTTGTGTAAGTTTACCCAGAAAATACACAGATTTTGGTTAATCTAACCATGGGTATTGAGGTTATTAATTTCTCCTCTTCCTATCCAAATCTAATGATTTCCAATTCAGTGTATTTTCATCATTTTTTTCTATGCAGAACAATATCTAATGTGTGTATATCCTTCTGTGTGTATAGGGCCATACTGTCCCATATATATTCTACTATTGGTCTTAGCAGTGAGTTATATGCATTTTGTTTTGTTGTTGTGGATTTTCTACACACAAATCCTAATGTTTTATTTGCTTTTCCACACGTTGTTACTGTGACTAGTCCAGCCAAATCAAGGTTGGCAAATACCAGCATTTATGAGTATTTTTCATGCCGCCAGTAAATACTGGTAAATACTGGCATTTACTGGTCAATTGAATTGACCACCCTGGAATTTATACAGTAACACTGTACCTAGCATGGTTTGAAGAAAATATACTGGGAAACTCATCTATTTATATGCTATTATAAAGCCCTTACATGCTTTAAGGTAGATGGGTAGTCCAAATTTTTTTTCCATAGATTTTCTTTATTTTCTCAGGAAAGTTTCCTTATTATATTAGCATTGAAATAAAAAAATAAAAAAGGGGGGTCACCGTGCTTGTTTTTAAAATAACTGATATCAAAATAATCAAATATTTCTAATGAATATATAGGGAAAAACAGGTATATTGTTGATTTCTTTAAAACTATTCCATAGATTTTTTTCTACTTTTTTCATGTGTTAGCCCTTTCATCATACTTTCAAAAAATATAAAGAAAAATGGGGGTCACCGACTTTGTTTTCCATAAAATTTATAAAATATGAATTTTCATAGTGATATCTATGTAAAATATTTTTATCAGATTATCTCCCTTTTTCAAATATCTTGTTCCAACTTATTTAATTATCAAGTTACCATACCTCGTCTTATTAGATAAAGACATGTAAATTCAACTCCATGTAGGTCCTTTGCATATTGTATTATGAATATAATATTGATTAATTTATTGCAAATAAAAATATTTGCATATTTAAAAAGCAGATAATACCACAAGAACATAAATAACGAATTCAAAATGGAGGAAGACTACCGATCTACCTTAAATTAATCTATTTGTAGATTTTTAAATGTCTTATGAATGTGAATTTGGCAAAAACTGGCCAATTGACTAAGAGTGGAATTAATATCCTGTTCTGTATTTGCCAAAGTATTCATCAGGTGGCTTATGCACGGTATAGGAACCTGTGCGCCTGAAATATCTGTCTTACGGTTCAATCTGTAGGGTGTAGAACGTTTTACAGGTAAACATGTGAAACAGCATACATGTCCGGTAAGTATTTTACATATTGCCAATGACTTAGGAATTTTTTTAAGTTTGTAAAGTTCGCCCAACATGTATGAATGATTAATGTATCCGAAGATGATGTTATTTACAAGTAGCCTGTTGATTTCAAATTCAAAAATCTATATTCAAATGTGAAATAAACAGTCATAAAACAGAAATAGAGCTATTTCTTTGCTTATGTGTGTGTACCTGTCTTTATATTTATGTAGCTAGTATATTGTATCATTACTGCATATACAAAGCCAGATAATCATATGCACTTTCTTTTTGATAGCGAAAATATCTTTTAAATAAAATTGCAGACTGTATAGTGTCTACGGTAGTACTGTAAGTCTGTTTGCTGTCTTATCAAGAATACAGTTGTAGGCTGACTGACTTATTATTTTTATTGAAATGAGAAGTATTTAGCCGTACCATGCAATTTTATTATGTTTTGCAACTTGAAGTGTTATATGTTACTTTTGAACTAAAATGGACCGTGTCAGCAGACATTTTGTTACTTTGTGAATGAAACTTTTACTGTTTCGAAGAAATATTTCACTACATCATAGAAGCACGCAAAAAAAGAAATATCCAAACACATTTGAAAAAAAAACAGGAAAAACGGTAGGATATATAACTTTGAATTATAACTTAGGGCTAATAGACCGTGTTAGATTACATTTAAAATAAAGAAATAGGGCCATAAAGCCGTGAATTTTGTTCATAACTTGGGATATTTTCAGAATAATCTCACATGTTGTCGTAATCGTGTAAGGTAGTCTCTGGTATTTGTACTTCTTATGAGTAAAATTAATTATATGCCATGCGTGTATGTTTTTTTACATGTAAGCAGACGAATATGGCTGTAAATAACATTTTCTCTATATTTAAGCCATTTTACAGTACTTGAAGTACACAGAGAACCAAAACCATTTTTTTCGCGAGTGTATACACATTTGCCCTTCCAAAAGACTGTTAGTATAGTTTGGTTCTGTATGTACTATACAGTGAATTTTAACAAAAATTGCCGAAATCTGTCAAAATTGCAATGAAATGGCAAATTCGGTGGCTGAATCTCTCATCTAAAAGTATGAAAATGCATTTGAATTGATTTTCTTATCTTATAACGGATGACCTGATAACACAATTTTGGCAAAGATTTAATACATTCACAAAAACTGGTATGCTGAAGGAAATAAAATCATGAGTAAATGACCCCACCTCTTTAAACTGATCATCAATAATAAAACCAAATCGTAAAAAATCAAGGGTTGGAATTTGGTCTGTTTTGTCTTAATTAAGCTCATCTGTTGAACACTTGGAGCCCTCAGCCTTTTAAGGAAAAAAGTTTAAATCTTGTGCAAAATTTACGCAAAACTGACAAAAAAAAAATGGCCTGAAACCCTTTTTTTCTGGAAACTCATTGGGACCCCCCTTTTCGGAAGCTGGATCCACCAGTGATTTAATATGTGAAATTAATTCTTTCTTGTAGTAAAGTACACTTGTATAAACCTGCATAGTCTTACAAAAGTAATTCGTGCTTGTATACATTAAATAATAATAAGAATACACTGCTTATTGATAGGAATTCAATTGTCTATAGACCTCTATAGACAATATTACAAAATGCTTGTACCATATCGGTTGCTCTTTCTGTAATTTCTTTTCGTCTGGTGGTCTTGGGTGTTTGTAGCAGGAGAGGAACCAAACTACATACCTTCCATACAACTTACCTGTCAAGTTTGGTCAGCCAGCGGATTTTTTGGTAAGATCAAGATAATCTCAAAGGGTAAAATCTGCAATGAGAGCCAGGTTTGTGAATATATTGAAAAGAAATCAGTAAATTGTGAAAGACCTTGCATACACCATCTTATTACAGTTTGCTTCAGCAGTTTCAGAGGTGATGATCGATATATTTCAGGACAATTTCAATATGATTTCTAAAAGTAAAATGAATAAGGGGAAGGTCAAAATTGTTGTATTCTTTAAAAACATGTTCAAAATAGCGGAAGACAAAGCATAATATCTTCAAATTATTTACAGATTAAGAGATAAACACGGAGAAATGAATTACCGGAAACATTCTGCCGAAACAGACTCGCAATAGTGGTGTGAAGATACACCGGTATATCGATATATCGCGATATTTTTCAACAAACTCTGTACATCGGTACTGAATCCAGCGTATCAATACTTATCGTCCTCGATTTCTGCTAAGATTTCAGAATCAGTACCACCTAAATGCTTGAAATTTACTGGTTTTGGTATGAAAAAGTCATATAAAAGAAAAACAAATGTATTTAGCTACGTGAAAATAAACACTCTTGTCCTACTTAAGAATATCTTACTATTTTATCACATAAAATAGTAAAATGAAGAAGATTTAAAATGTAATAAAATTGAGAAATCAGAAGACGATACGTATCGATATGTATCATGATACGCCTGCGTTGTATCGCTATATCATAATATAATATTTTATTCACGAAACTCATCCCTAACTCGCAAGGTCAAGAACAACAATAAAAGCGTTGTTCCATAGCTTGTTTTTGCCATGCATTTGTAGAGACTATGTCTCATGTGCTCCATATCTCTTTACTGATTATCGCAAACAGCTGAAATTTCACTTTTTACCGTGTTTTTCATAAATTAGGTAGTTAAATATTCGTTAAACAGCATACAAAACAACCGTAAGTAAGACTTACAGTCTGTGATAAAAGTTACTTTAAACAGCCTACATAATTCATTTTTTAAAACAACTATTTTCTTGGCAATGCAGCTACAAATGATGTTGAAATTTGGCATGAAAGTAATAATTATCTTTTATACATGTAGTTGCCCCAAGAAGTGTGAGCAATGTAAGTTTATTATTTAATTAGCTTTTCCTGTAAAACGGAGAAAAAATAAATTTTTTAACGCAAAGTATTGGCATAAATTACAAGAAATCAGCTTTCACGTGATAACTTATTTACAATTACGGATAAAGACATATTTGACAGTCTATTAGATGAATAATAAACCCCTTTTCTTACACGAAATATTTCCTTTTTAACTATAAAACATGAAAAACTTATCTGGCATACTCTGTTGAAGAGGATAAAGACATATTTGACAGTCTATTAGATGAATAATAAACCCCTTTTCGTACACGAAATATTTCCTTTTTAACTATAAAACATGAAAAACTTATCTGGCATACTCTGTTGAAGAGGATTTTCTATGAAAAACGTTCTACAGCCTACAGATAGAACCGTAAGACAGATATTTTAGGCGCACAGGTTCCTATACTGTGTTATGGCTACCACTGAATAGGTGTGTTTGCTTTTTATTGTTTTCTTACTTTAATTTTTGTATTTTTTTCTTGTTTGTTATATTTAGACTTCTTTTAATGAATTTCAGAGTTGAAGTCATACTTTAATTCAAGCCATGCATAAAATACCTCAAGTTTACTTTCACTGGATAATTTATTTTGTTTCCATGTAGTTCTTAAATCTTTCTATAGAACAGGAAACCATTTACAACATTTTATAACTTCCAACCTTTGACAGTAAAAGGCTAGAATTTCAGTTAAAAAAGGGATTTTGTTGTCCATGACGTCATGAAATTCAAGTCATATTTGCACTAGTGCAATATGGAAATTTATTGCATACTTACGTTTGGTTGGTTTTGGAAGGAAATATTATGTTGCTATACAATCATGACAATAAATATATTTATGTTTTTTTTCAAAATTAATATACAAGACTTACTTTATAACAACAATGAAACATCTTATTCTTATTCAATATGGTACATATTAATAAAATGAAATTAATAAAATATTACATTTATAAACTGTTATATGTGAATAAGTATTTTAACTATTTTAAGATGATTTAGTTTTACATATTTGCAGTATTTTTTCCATTAAAAGTTAAATCTACCAGTATTTGCCACTTGAGGAGTATTTTCCAGGCCAGTATTTACTGGAAAATACCACCAGTAAGTACCAGGGGTGGAATTTACCGCCCAACCTTGAGCCAAATATGATGTAATGAGACGGTCTAGATACATGTATTTTTCATTCTAATATGGCGTCCTTCAAATGCTTTGAGAACACTGCAGGGTTCTAATAAGTATAGAGCCCTTGGTGACGTCAAAATACTAATATCTGACGTCATAATCTTAACCGTAAATAGCTCAAACAGGAATAACACATTTATATTAATTTTGTTGGTAAATTAGGCCTAATGTTAAACAAAAAAAAATTGATAAAAGTAATTTTTTACAATTTTTATATGCTTGGTGTGCTGTTTCATGGTCTATTTCGCTTAATTTTTACGCCCAAAATGGCATTTGAAAACATCCTCCCAGTACCGCTTCAAATTTTCAGAACATTTCTAAACCACATTAGAATCGAAATAGATTATTGCAATTGGGCTCTATGCTAACTAGAACATGGTAAGACCTTATAGTTGTCCTCATTTTTTACCTTGCTATCGCTCGGTATAAAATATCAACATATATAAGGTCTTACCATGTTCTAATTAGCATGGAGCCTGCTTACAATAACCTATTTCTTACGGGTAATTGTTTACTGAATTTAAAGGGTAACCATGCAGTTTGTCATCAAATTTTATAAGTACATGGATAAATTCTTAGAAGGAGTCAGAGACAGTGTTATTACATTGTATAATATTGAATTCTCTTATGTGAACATCCGAGAATTTTACCTGTTTAAGAGGTGAAACACTCAATATTTACTATAGCATAAGTACATATATGTAACTTCAATATTCATTTATTCATTCATTTTTTCAGATTTATCAATGAAACTCAAAAGATGCATTTGGAACATAAATATTTATCAGTTTTTGTACGCCGAAGATATTTTACATAGATTATATAGGTAAACTGTGATAGCTTAATTAATTCCCTGTGCTATATGCAGAAATTATTTTTTGCATGGAGCAGGAGATGAAAATTGGGTTGTCGCTTTCTGTCAACATTTTCCTTAATCAAGTGGTGGAATACATAATAAATATAAAAGTGTGTTCTCATTGTCCCTCTGTATCGCAGTACCAATGCTATTTCAACACCATATGTTCTGTGGTTGGAATTCCCTTTATTCAAAGGAGCACTTCAATATTAATAATATTAAAATTGGACCCTCATTAAAATAGGAAGTAATATAAACAATGTATCAAGTTAACTGTATATAGGAAGCTACACTAACCAGCGAAACATGTTGACAAAATAAAATAATTAACCTGAGGGAACTTGGATGTTGTTATAATGTTGTCTTTGGGTGGTATTGTATACAGGAAAGTTAAACACATCTTGAAAATAAATAATTGCAATGTAATGGGTCCCAATCATGTATGGAATTTATTCACCCAGCACAGGAGTAGGAAATTTTATCTGTATTACATTTCAAATTAAAATATGAAGCCCCACACATTGAAGTTTCATGTACGTAGTTAAAATATGAAGCCCCACACATTGAAGTTTCACGTACATAGTTAAAATATATAGCCCCACACATTGAAGTTTCATGTACATAGTTAAAGTATGAAGCCTCACACATTAAAGTTTCACGAACTTACTCACTATGTTCATGAAACTTCAATGTGTGGGCTTCATATTTTTACTTGAAATGAAATACTGATAAAATTTCCAACTCCTGTGCACTAGCTAAGGTCCAAGCCACCTATTCTGGATAACACTTGTATACTGGTACCTCCTAATATTGTGGTACGTAGCTACGTACACACAGTGACGTCATAATTAAAAATTTAGTTCAAATGAATGTGAATACATGTACCACAATATTATGGAACCCACGATATTAGAAGAACCTACTATATATACTGGTAGCTCATATCTTCGTGGTACAATGTATGTAGCTATGTACATGACGTAGTAACGGTGACGTCACAGTTAAAAATTTGGTTGAAATGATTATGATGTCACCGTGTGTACATACAATGTAGCTACGTACCACGATATTAGCGACAAAGTGCTGAATAGAAGGTATCAAGTTAAATCGGCACCTGTGAAATAGGCACCGGCTGATATAGTGAATTCGGCACCTGGTGAAATTGGCATCTGGTGATTTCGGCACCTGTCAATTTGTTCTGTATGAGAAATAAAATATGTTTCTAACATGTTTTTAATTCAATAATTAACATTATTTGATCCTAATTAAAAATGCAATTTCACTAATTATGATTTTGATTGAAAAACAAACAATGTTTGTTAAGAATAATAAGTATAAAACAACATATGTCAATTAGTAATTATAATCATGTAAGCAAATCAATTGGCCTGATTGAAAAACAAACAGTGAACAATTTATAAAAGATCATAAACATGATAAAAAGGTGCTTTGAAGTTAAAGAAACTTTCAAGCTGGCTTGTTCTTGTCATTTTGAAATTAATAAATAAATCTGTGCACGTATGAAGACTTGTTTCTTGGAAGTGATCAAATTAAAGAAAATAAAATTACACAAGACAAAATTTCTATCAATACATAGTTGCTGGTGATTTCAGAAAATAGGTCACCATTTATCTATTTTGCGTGATTTTATTGGAAAGAAAGTAACATTTTTTTCAGTTTCTGAAGAAGTTAGGTGTTAGTAAATTTTATTGACGCCATGCATTTTCGTAACTTTAACATTTCAAGCCATTTATGGTCGCCAGTTTGTCTATTTAAGGGAAATTTTTATTGATGTTTATTCAAGCATTTCCAAAGTGTCAAAGTATTAGTAAAGTGGTACAAAAACAATGGGAGTTATAAGTTTTCACAGCAGTAAATGAGCGGAAGAATTTTTATCATTTTAGGGGGGGGTATAAGCTGATGTCATTTACTTTGAAACCATACTCTTAGTGTCATAAAAATATTGTTTTCATTTTTTAAATAGCACGAATGGTTTTCTTCTTCATATATGCCAATAATTTATGAATCTATCTTATCTTCTTTCCACTGACACTTTATCAAATCACTTGTACTATGGAAACAGAAAAACTGAAAGAGTTCAGAAGGACTCGAACCATCAGTTTGTTTAAAATGTCAGTGAAATACCAACAACTGCATCAAGAGGTATAAACAAACAAACTTGTAACAACAGAGATAGAAAATGTCAAGGCATGCAGCAAAACTGGACTCTAGACAATTCAATAAAAAACTTAAAAGTATAATAAAACTACTGATAAAAAAACAAAATAGAATACAAATACAAGCCAGATATGCCAACTGTAAAGAAAAGGTACATTTACAATGTAAGGAAATACAATAAAAACTGGGTGCTGAATTTACCAGGTGCCAATTTCAACAGGTGCCAAAATAACCAATGCAGGTGCCGATTTCACTAGGTGCCGATTTTACCAGGTGCCGATTTAGACAGGTTGGGGGAAAACCCCAATTGGGGTATATACCCCAATTGAGGTATAATATACCAATTGGGGTATATGGTTATACCCCAATTGGGGTATATTACCAGTTATTTGTTAATTATATTTTTGGGGTTGAATGGCGCATCATCATACATAATAATTATAAATCTATAGGGTAAGAGCTTTCGGGTGATATACTTCTGTTGTCAAAAGAATAATGCATTTTTCTGCAGATCAATTTATGATTTTACAATCCAGTGACTCTGAATTAGAGATAACATAAGATTCGAGAAGCTAACTATCGTTCTATGCTGCTTATCTAAAAGAAAATTCTTCGTTCATTCGAATAAAGGAAACTGTGATAGATTTAGGTAAATATTTTTGATTATCAAAGAAATTAAGAAGGGAGAAATATTAAAATAAACATGTCATTTGATTTCTTTCAGAGTTTTCTCTCTTTGTCCATGTCTTAAAAATACTCTGAAAGTAGTCTGTAACAATTGTGTTTGAAACTTCAATATCTTTGCTTATTTTTACAAACTAAACTTCAGTTCAACTAAATTATATTTTCACACACTCCCCGTTTCTCTTGCCTTAATATTATACCCGGTTACAATTGCGATGATCTTTGATTATGACAGAATCAAATATATGATTTTACGTCCTTAAAATTCCCCTGCTGGTGAAATGCAGCATCATCAAGTAAAAGGCGATATATCATTTGATGACAGCAATCACGAAGTTTCTCATGTATAATTTTTCCTTACGCGCCATTGAATTGAGAAAAAATAATCTATATAAAACTGACCAGATACCCCAATTGGGGTATAACCATATACCCCAATTAAGATATTATACCTCATCAATTGACCCATTTCCAGTTTTACATGATTTATCTCCCCTCTCACTTCCGGTTTCAAAACTGCGGCTATCGTGTAGAAAGCAATAAAGGAGGATATTCATAGTGTTTTATTTTTCAGTCTTTATTACCATTTCAATGTTAATAAATAATTATGTAAAAATATTTTACACATATCTCTTTTGTTTTTGTGTTTGAATTAAAAAAAGCCTATTTATATTGTCCATTTATCAAAATTTTATGACTTTAGTTTAGCTATACTGTTAGTAATAGTTTCTGCTGTTGAAACGAAAATTTTCTTCTTGTTACACAACTTTGATTGACATCACACATGTACGAGACAGTTGTTACCAGTGGCCACAGGTGACTTAATACAGGTGAGTGTTACAGGTAATCTTGTTAATTAGAACAATCAACAAGACACGATACGGGCCTTTGTTTAATTAGCGACAGTGACATAACATAGGTATCTGTTACCGCTAGTAAAGGACATGCTTATTTTTACGAAATTTCTTTGCAACATTTTCTATCTCGTTTATTTTTATTTTGTATATGAAAACTTTTTTATTCATATGCAGCATGTTTAACCATGAACGAAATCAAGATTGGACATGAAAAAGAAATGTGCATTTTTTTTCTTTTTCTTTGTGTATTTCCTGAAATGAAAATAATTTTACTGCGTGTCTGCTACTATAATAAAAGCAGTCCAGTTTTTAAAAAGTAGCTTTCGAAACTGAATTGAAACACTCTGGAAACGGCACAAGCAATCACATACAGCATAACTTGTAGCTTTACAAAAAGAAGAATCTACGCTTTTAACCATTTGTTACGTTTTAGAACAATTTTACTGACACCCATTGCATTTTCTTTTCATTAATATTTGCCACTTCAGAATCGTCCTGCACTTATTCTGATGGTAAATCTCCACAACAGAGTTTCAGCAGAAATGTCTAAAGTAACATTATCCCAATTCTTTGGCTTATATTTTTTCAATCATGCCATTCGGCCACATGACCAAAGTTAAACATTTGTAGTTTGTATCAATGCAATTTAGTGATTCACTGCCATACAAAGTTCCGTACCCATTCATATTCAAGCAGTTTTAGAAGGCTACAGGGCTTTTTTTCTGTTGACCTAGACATTATTGTGTTGTGTATTGCTGGTTCGCGACCATGCGGGAAATGACTTTTGTATATATATCTTGTTGAAATCATTCACATGTTATGGTCATATTGTGAAAAACAGTGTAAAAACTTTTCTGCAATCAAGGATTTGTAAAAAATATTGCTAAATTATGTTTTCAGTCATGCTTGTGTAGTGCAACTACTGCGCCTCTGCATGTCTTGCTGTTGCAGTTACAACTAAATAATTTGTGGTCTTACATGTGAGATGTTGAAATAAATCGTTTTCGTCGTATAAAATCAATAATTTATATTTTCATTTGAAATATTCAACATTTTAACATCAAACACCAAATATTATATAGAATTCTTTCAGGTATGTCCAGTGTCACCTGGACTGAAATCGATGTGTACTCCGATATAATTTGAATTGAATACATTTTTATCCTTCGTAAGTCTTCAAAAAATGCTGAAATACAAAATTTTTGGAATAAAAATATAATATAGCGATAATATATGATTTTAAAAGTTTTTTAAATGTGAATGCATGTAACTGCCTCAAGTTCTGTGCATTTTAGGGGTAATTTTAATTATTTCATAAAATACATTTCAGGTTGAATAAACATCGCAAAAATGTTAATCTGACCCCCTGCTATGTGTACACGTGTCGGAAGGTGCTCAGGTAAGTTTGTCAGGTCACCTGTGCTGTTTAATACGATTAAAACGAGTGCCGATTTTCAGTTACACAAATAGAAGAAACTGCGGCTAATAGCCGCAGTTTTGTAGTTCGATCATCGTCCACCAGATGGCGCTTTAGTAATTGGAAAGTCGTCAATTGGGGTATATACCCCAATTGGGTTTTCCCCCAACCTGTTAGAAGTGAGACGGGAGTAATATTTAGCAGTTTGTCGCTTTAGCAGTTCTGTCCCTTATATGTATACTTGTTGAATGTTTCTCTAGACACTGGAGGGAAATATGAGTTAAAGGATTAAATCCCTTTTGGCATAAACTGAAGTTGTCTGAGTGATATCAGTGATATGAAAGTGTACATTTGTATCATTTGCAATATCCATCTTTATATTAAGTGTAATTTTTCAAGAACTTGTTCTTACCTGATCTGCTTCTACCAAGATCACTATGGGATCAAAGTTCAATCGACTTGCATTTGACCGATTTTGATAACGATGTCAAAATTGGTTCCTAAACAAACATTTTTCGGTTGTCGCAAAACTTTTTTTACGACAACTACAAAACATTCGACCGACTTCCGGTAAACACGTTTTTAGGGGTGATGAAATCATATGTCAATACAAAAACTTCTTCCTGATTGATTATTTTAGACCAGATAGGTAAGAGACTGTCTTTGGCATAAGGAGGTAAACCTTTTACAGATTTAAGGCTATTTTTTTTGCATAGAACTGAACATACAAAACATTAAAAGATGTCATCTGTTTTGAGAAACTTAAAATTCAGATCATGACATAATTTGATGCTATCAATCATTTTTTAATTGAAAACATATGTTCATAAACCTTTGATATTGTTTGATGTTTAATGTTATATGCAAACTTGATGAATATGTGTAAAACAATTACAAGCAATTGATTTTCCCACTGTATTTATCAATAGACGAATTTCCAGTTTCGTTTTATGAATGAATTTCCCCGATTGACCTAAAGCCTTGTTCTATCGGTAGGGTACTTGGTATTGCCTTGCAATACGATCCACACTTGTTAAAAAATGATAAATGTTTTGTAAATGTTGTTATTTTATGACTGAACAATATTTTTTGTCGGTGAATATTATTAAATATAGAAATGTTTTGATCGAATCATGTAAGAAAATAAAAATAAAGTCAGTTTTTCATTGCAGAACCTCTCCATTGTCTTCGAGTTCTTTGGCACTTTTATGACGTCAAAATGTAAACAAAATGATGGCTCTGCTGACATGGCTGAAGTTATCAGATAATTGATTTCGTAGTTTTTCTAATGTCTCGTTCGTATTTTTGTGTATTGGTGACAACAGTTTGTTAACAAAACTGAAAGCAGAAAATATAATAGATCCTTCATCTAATTTAGATTTATGTCTTGCAAAACAGATAAAAAGGATATTGCTTGTCAAACATTTCTGAGAATTCCATGATAACTCCAGGTCAACCTCTTGATAAGTCAGGGTCAACTGGATATTGCTTTTGTGGAATTGCTCTGCAAGCTGAGATAGGCGTAGGGAAATACGATAATAGTATGCATACAACTCAATCTTATTTAGTTTTGCCCCAACCCCTTAGTCGTGCAAGACCAAATCACATTAAATTTTTGAGGCAAGGAATTAGTAAAGCCTGTGTTTTGAGGAGTCCATCCTGATTCAATGCCCTGATTGTGGCCCTAGCCCCTTACACTAGTAAACCTTTTTGGCTAATATAATCCGTTTTTGTCTAATTTTACAGAAAACACCTAATTTTTAGCTAATTCTTTTTATATTATCCTTGTCCCTTTTAAATTAGACTTGTCACTTTAAAATTAGCCATGTCAAGGTTAAATTAGACCTTTTTTATTAAACCCAATGGGTAAAAACAGTGATGTGTATTCAATTTACCCCAAAAAGGTCTAATTTAACATGGACATGGCTAATTTTACACTGACAGTGTCTAATTTAATGTGGACATGGGAAATATAATGGGAATTGGCTAAAATAACTGTCCAAGTCTAATTTTACTAAAATTGGCTAATTATTAGGTGTTTCAATGTTAAATTAGCCAAAAATGGGTTATATTAGCCAAAAAGGTTTACTAGTGTTAATCATGCATGAATGATCACATTAAGTTTTCCCCAAGCAGTTTGTACAGCCTGTACCAGTAGTTCTGAGCCACTTGATATTTGACATGCAGTTGCATCTTGAGGAGTTCATACCAATTCCACAACCAGATGGTGACCCTTGCATTACTCATGAATGCATGAAGATTACAAATTTTAGCAAGCGTGTAGCACAGAAAGTACTAGTATTCCTAGCTACTTAACATTTGACATACAGTTGTGTTTTGTGGAGTACATACCTATTCCAGGCCCAGATGGTGGCCCTGGCCCCTCAGTCATGCATGAATGATCAAGTAAAGTTTTTCATACGCAGTTAATATGGCCTTTACTATTGTCATTAGCCACTTGATATATAGACATGATATTGAGGAGTACATACTAATCATGCTGATATGCATCCTGATGGTGGCCCTGGTCCCTCAAGTCATAAATGAATGATGCATCACTTTTTTTGCAAGCAAGTTGTAAACACGGTTAAAGACTTATGCTAAGATTTTTATTATAATGGCTACTGCTGTAGATCAATATGTGCAGATTCAATCTATGCATGGGGCAGGAGAGACACATCCTGTGTCCACAGTTTATTAAACAGAAAAGTACTTGCATAGAATTTTCTCATTTATCAGGCAAAAAAAAAAAATAGGTGTGTTTACGGTCACACGGCCGACCCTAACTTTTTGCCTCCAACCCTACCTTTTTTTATCATCAAAATTTTGTCAAACATCCATTTTTGTCCCGATGTACAAGAACTGCAAAGTTTTGATGCAAAAACCCTTTAGTGCGAGGTAAATATAAGGTAGAAACATGTTTTTAAGTCAATGACAACAAGATGACCCAGATTTCGTGACTTCCGGTTTGGGTGCATAATAAATTGGTACCGGATCGGAGAAAACACATAAAAAAATCCGGATTATCGCCGATTTCACAAATAAAAAAAAAATTATAAAAAAAACTTTCTGACCGACTGACCCTAATTTTTTTCAGCATGTGACAGTAAATTCACATATTTTTTTTTTTTGGTCTCATGTTTACAGAAATATATGTGTTGTCTATTAATGAAACGTCATCATTAAACATGTTAAACAGCGAATAATGAAAATCAGACAAGAATTGAATTATAGGATTTAAAAGTGATTTATTTATAGTTGTAAATGTAGGTTGTAAATTGAAAGTCTCAGCTATGGCCAGTATAAACGTCACAAAAAAAAAGTTCTGCCTGGTCTAAAATATATATGGCTAGCCTAAAATAAATTTATGCCTAGCCAAAAGTATTTATGCCTAGTCTAGCCAAAACTATTTATGCCTAGTCTAAAATAATTATGCCCAGACACTAACATATTAAATAACCAATCAGAATCTGCCTAACATCTGATGAAATTGCATATTAATGACATGCGATGAAACAGTAAATTAGTCTTGTACCTTTTGAATTATGATTTCAATAAAATATAAACATGATATTAATAGTACATTGTTTCAAATAAGCGCGCTATAAAAATAAGGGGTGTTTTGGAAATCTTCCGAATAACACATAATGCATTTTTATCTCGAAGCCATGAAATGGCTGGAGAGATATTGATATGGCAAGAAAAAATCACGTGCCCCGCATGAGGCTTCAAGCCTATTAACAGCTCTAAAAGATGATCTTCGTGCTTCCAATAAAATATAGTGCGCAAGTTCCTTTCAAAATCGGATACATTTAGTATTTAAGTTATATTTCTTCATTTTCTTGAGTTGAATACAGTGTTGTTTTATTAAACTGAAAACAATATGCATGTTAATCAAATTACCCGTTTTTTTACTCGTTGCTTATAGAAAATAAATGGCTGTGTATATCTGATGGGAAAACACGCCCATTGACCTTTATAAGATGTTTTTATTGGTTTAAAATGAAACATACGATAAACACGTCAGATGTGTATTCACACAGCTGAAACGATCTATATTTAAAGTTTACATACAAGTACACGTGTCCAGAAGCGCGATTAATTTAGTATTATAACATTGAGTTTATTACATTACGTTTATAAATTTTCAAAGTCAGTAACGTATTTATTGTTTTGAGTATCAATTAGTGCTTAATAGATTCAGGGATTGGTGTTGTATAATTATGATTGAGATTATTTATTTAGGTCAAACATGTCCCCATTCATAGTTACAAAAAAATCAATAACGAGTCGTTGAAGTGTGTATTCTTAAAATAGTGTAGTAAATGTTTCGTAGCATTCAAAATACAAACATGGCTATTTGTTCGTTCGAATTTTCGCACAAATTAATTATCAAGCGCAATTTGGCCAGTAACAGCGATTTTAAAGACTGAAAACTTCTTAAAAGGCTCTCGCTTTGCGGTCGCCTTTTAAGAAGTTTTTACGCCTTTAAAATCGCAATAAGTGGCCAAATGCGCTTGATAATATATAAAAGCAATGAAATCAACATGCGAAATCACACAATCTGATTATTTTCACGTATTACGGACTATAACTTAATACATGCAGACGTATGCAGTAGTTTTTTGGATGACTACGAAGTTTTGCCACATGTAGAATTCCAGGGCTTCGAGATCCAGCTCCATCGGAGCTTTGATTTCTTTTATTATAACAAGATAAAATAACATTGACAGATTGAAACAGCACAAATTAAAAATGTTATTTTTTACTATTAAATTGTATTCTACACCAGACTCTACAGGATTCTGTTCAGTAATGCAGTAGCACCCCGAAGAAAACCCTGTCAAAACACACCATCATTCTCCTCTTGATTTTCAAGAACATACATACAATCAAAGTTTATGTTCTTTTTTCTTTTCATCAAATTTTGGGACAAATTTTCTTTGTATGCAAAAAGAATCAATATGTAAGTAAACAAACCCTAAATATAAATAGATAATATACAGTTAGTGTCTTTAAATATCAACTGTATTTGTACAAGTCTTAGAAACAGATTGACGTGCGAGCCTTTGGCAAGCATTCAATCTGTTTTGTGCCGAGTACAAATACATTTGATATCCAAAGACACTAACTATATATTGTTTTTATCTTGCAATACATACAACCCATTTTATTTAATGGAAAATGTGACCTAAAAATGAATATTTTAGGGATTTCTGTTTTTCCATAAATACCGGAAGTGGGCGTTGCTTAAATTGATATCCTGTATAGTATACAAGATACAGCTGTGCAGGATACAGCAAGGCAATATTGGTAGGGCTTTATCTGTATAGTAAAAGCTATCATTGCAGGATATAACTCTAAAGTCACAGCGAAATTTTTCGCAGCTTAAATCGTTGTAGCTATTATGTTTTAAATGAGACCATAATAAAACATATATGTATCAATTTCTATTTTTTGCCACTACTCTTTGTATATTTATGGAAATAATCAAAGTTCAAATAAAAATATTTTCCATATACCTTTATATAAACTTCACTCAAATTTTAAAGAAATGCAATGTGGGAGTGATGGATGAATGATTTGCGCTATGAAAAGACACCAAATGTATTCCTGATGGATTACTTATTTGCATATAGGGTGCTTGTTTGTTGTTTATTCAGATGGTCATTGAGCAAACAGAATTTACTAATTTACATAAAAATTGTTTGTGTAAAAATGAGAATAAAATTTTCGGAACCAATATCCACTTACCATTTACTTTAATTAAAATGAATTTGTTTACAAGTAAATAGTTTTTATTGATATTTTATCAAGTAATTAATTACTTTTTTGCTACAAAATTGAGATTGACTCCTGACCCATGTGTTTTGGTTAATCGTTAGACCCCAGGGCATTGTAACAATAAATACAGGTGTTCAGTTAACCAGGTATACTCCCTCTGTTTTTGACTCAAATTTTCTGTTAAAATAACATATAAGGGTAATGGAAAACTTTTTCATACTTTGTTGTAAAATTATTGTAATGCGTTGCCTGAAGCGGCAAAAAATAAGCTTTCCATTGGTGCATATAATTTACTAAAAAAGATATTTGGAAAAAAGTCGGGGCAAATTTTGTTGTGGCTTCTTTAGTATTTTTGAATATCAGATTCATATGTTAGATCCACACTATCCATCTTGAAGAAAATCCGGCCTAAGTTTACTTTAGGGGTCCCTGTCCTATAAGGCTAACATACCTATTCTAAATCTAACCCTAGAACACAAACCCTAAACCTTACGCTTACCCATAACCTTAACCCTAAAACTTTAATGCCTAAACCAACTGAGGTAAATACTTAACTGTCATACCCTTAAAGTAGTGTGACCCATAAAGTAAACTACAGATGAAAATCCATGCAAAGATATGAGATGTGGTCCAACTTTTGTGACTCTGTAACAGCTTAGCAAAATTACTGGTGGCTAGGCTAAACTATTAAGGCTAGGCATAACTATTTTAGGCTAGGCATTATTATACTTTATGCTAGGCATTAATACTTTTGGCTATAAATATTTTTAGTGTTTCCTGCAGCTTTTGAAAAGGGCAAGCTAATTTACCTCCTTTAGGGAACATAAAGCGCGATCAATTACACTTTTAGGGTACCTTTATATTGAATGCCCATTTTTGGAAAAAAGCAACCAAGTTGTAAATTTACTTAAAAAAACATACAGATGATATCTACAATACACCTGCAGAATGTTTAACGGTTGTGTAAATGGACCCCTGTTGATACAAAATGACTGACTGCAGACATTTTAAAGATGTTATACATGTAGTGGATACATCATCTCCTAGGTTTTTTTTCAATTCCTATTTTTTAATCAATTTCAAAAATTGCTACCATCTGTTTCTGAAACAGGTGAAAGCAATTTTCCAAATTGGTTATACAATTGCTGAACCAATCTTACAGTTTTACAACTCCGTAGTTGCTATCTAAGTGTAAAATTGGTTCAACTATATGAACAGATGAATCTTACCACAGGAAATTTTCTGTCTTAATGCTTATTGTGTGAGTACAGCTTGAGTTATTTGCAGTAATATAAATAGTTTATTACATTGGGCAATTTATTTTTCAAGAACCGCAAACAAAAGGTTAAAAATGCTAAATTGTTAGTTTAAAAGTATAATTTCTAATTTCCAATAAGTTTTAGATCTTTGATATATTTTGAAATATAATGGTTATTTATTTTCATTATTTTTCTGTAAAAATGGAAAAATGAAAAAAATTACAAGGGAGATCATAAATGTGATACATTTGTGTATAATTATTTCCCCTAAATAAATTAGTACTTTCACGTTTTCCTCCCAATAATGATCTTCATAATAAAAATTCAGATACAAACATATAAAAAGGTGCCAGAATTAGCATTATATGATTGAATTTGAGTTCATATTAAAGATAATAAAAAGATTTAAAAATATTTCCAAAAGTAAAATGAAGAATTTCCCCATCCTAAGAAAAAAAATTTTTATCACAAAGGCAGTTTTCTTTAGTACATCCACAATTCGTCCGTGCAAGACCTACAAAGGTAGTCAAGGACGTTAAAAACCTCCCAGTCAGTCACATCCACAATAAAGTTTTAGAAGATATCCAAAGGTGAGTATGAACTTTTCAAATTGTTGCACCAATTTTACAGTTTGATAGCAACTACGGAGTTGTAAAGCTGTAAGATTGGTTCAGCAATTGCTTAACCAATTTGGAAAATTGCTTTCATCTGTTTCAGAAACAGATGGTAGCAATTTTTAAAATTGATTAAAGAATAGGAATTGAAATATAACCAAGGTGATGATGTATCGACTATAACCTTTTCAAAGATCATTTGTAATTTCCAGTATTGCAATGCCACTTATCGTGCTTCAATGTCTCAAAATTTTTAGTCATAGATTATGTAAGCATAAGCATGTAGTTACTATACAGTTTTCATAGGAAGTTATCAAGTGCTGTTACAATAATTTCCTGAGTATATAAAAATTCTTTTGCAAATTAATATAAACAAATCATGCGTAAAAACTTTTTTATGCTTTTGAAATGTGAGACGTAATTTTTTTTCCCTTTAAATTGAATAATGCAAAAGTCATTGAAAATTCCACAATTTACAGACAAATTTTAAAGGGAAATAAATCAACCTTGAAAAAAACTTGATCTGGAAAAATATTGATTTTTTTCAATGCTAGGAAAATTTTAGTGAAAGAAAGATTTGAAGTCTCAGAAGAATAATGATTTTGGGAAACTGACAAAAAAATTGCCATACAGGTAAGCAGTTTATCTCTGATTGACAGGTGATAATTTATAATTCCAGTGAACACAAGTGCCGACAGTATTTGTTTATGACTGAACTTGTTCTTTAATTAGCATGACAGGCGTAATTAAAGTATTAATTTGAACAAATAGAATAAACTGACAGAGATAATGAACATCATACTCAATTTTTCATGATTTTCAAAAGAAAAAAAAAGAGTTCAAGATAAATTTACAGCAGGGCGTCGAGACACAGAGTTTGAAAAAGGGCAGGGCACCAAAAATGAAAATAAAAAAGGACAGGGCGTCATACCATGCCAAAATCAGCTGCAGGAAACCCTAATTTTAGGCTAAGCAGAACTTTTAGTTTTGATGCTAATAAACAGCTATACATTGTATTATATTTGTAAAATTTATTGATGATGCTATGGAAACATTGTTTATTCTTGTTTTCTCTTGTGTTTAGAATGAAATGCTTTATTTTGAAGTTTCATTGGATTGTGAAATCATTGACCTAGGGGACTGTTAGATGCTTTCATAGACCCTATGGAACTTCAAAATAAACAGTCAGGGTGGAACTTAAATAAGTTATGACCAAAATCTTTTAAACGACTTACTTTGCTAATTTTCCACAAAGTTATTGCTCTTTATTATATAATTCATTTTCAGATTGAAGGTATGTCTGGGAAAGAATCTTTTGTTTTTCCAAAAAAAAAAAACACTCTTCTAATTAGAGCCCGCCATGAAATGGCGGCGCCCTATAGTAATCAGCCTGTCCGTCCGTCCGTCCGTCAACGTTTTCTATGTCGTACGATAACTCAAGAATGCCTTTATGGATTTTTATGATTTTTTTACTCAAAGTTGCGCTTGACTGAAGGAAGCTCCCTTTCGTTTTTGAAGAAAATCGGAAAATGATTTTTGGGAAAAAACTTTATTTTTATATGAAAAAGTGCATATTTTGAGAATTAGCTCTATGTCGTACGATAACTCAAGATTGCCTTCAGGGATTTTGATGATTTTGATACTCAAGGTTGAACTTTACAAAAGGAAGCTCCCTTTTGTTTTTATGGTAAATCTGAAAATGATTTTTGGGAAAAAACTTCATTTTTATAAGAAAAATTGCATATTTTGAGAATTAGCTCTGTCATACGATAACTCAAGATTGCCTTCAGGGATTTTAATGATTTTGATACTCAAGGTTGAACTTTCCCAAAGGAAGCTCCCTTTGTTTTTGTGGAAAATCTGAAAATGATTTTTGGGAAAAAACTTCATTTTTATATGAAAAAGTGCATATTTTGAGAATTAGCTCTATGTCGTACAATAACTCAATATTGCCTTCAGGGATTTTAATGATTTTGATACTCAAGGGTGAACTTTACCAAAGGAAGCTCCCTTTCGTTTTTGTGGAAAATCTTAAAATGATTTTTGGCAAAAAACTTCATTTTTATATGAAAAAGTGCATATTTTGAGAATTAGCTCTGTCGTACGATAACTCAAGATTCCCATCAGGGATTTATATGATATACACAAGTTTGATCCTGATGAAAGGAAGCTCCATTTTCTTTTTGAGGAAAATCTTATTTCCATGAAATTCCACACTCAGGTTTTTGGGACAAACAAGGGGGCGGGGCCCTTTCTGACTTTGTCAGTATTCTAGTTACTTTTGAATTCATCCTGTACAAGGTCAAATGTGTTTTGCTGAGAAATGAAAGATTGATTTTTGTGATGGTGATTGAGCAAAGAAATCACAGATAATAAAACCCTGTGTAACATATTTGAATCATGAAAAAGTGTTGACACACTGATCACCCATCTTTGTATGATATGTTTTGAAGAAAACAAAGATCTTTATCATAGCCAATGTATGCATACATGTATCTGTTGCACATATATATTATAGTTTATTATATCATCTCACAATTTTTTTTTATAGTTTATATCATCTGCAACCTTAAATACCCGGCAAAATGGCACAAAATGGTACAGGTTCTAGTCCAGAGGAAAAACTTGAATTGATCAAAAGGAATTTGCAGGTAATTATCTTTTGTATATTTTTGGTCAAATATACTGAAGCTGTGATTAAGGAAATGTTAATTTCACTACTCAGATAAGACAGAATTCTAATTCATCATTTTATAACGATGGTTCTTCTTATTGAAATTTCTATTAAAATGCTAAAACTATAATTCTAATTGGATCACTGTCCACTTTGAACTTTTCCTAACAAGATGTGGAAAATAGGAGTACATCAGTAAAAAAGATATCAAGTTTAAATTTAATTATAAATAGATGTGTTGCTTGTAAGGTTAGCTATAATAAATAGAACCTTTCTAAAGTTTTCCTTGTCAAATTACAGTTAGCTCAATGCGAACTGATTCTCTCTCTCTTATCACAGATTTCGGTGTAACAGGGTGTGACACGGTTAATTTCAGATTAATCTCCAAAATCCCTCCCAAACTCTAATCTCAAAACCGTGAGTTTTTTTGCTGTTGAGAGCAATAAAACTTAAAAATGTTAATTACCTGTCCGATTGTCAAAATTAAGTGATTGACAATTTGTTACGGTTGTAGAAATTTCTACATCCTCGCTGTTAATATCATGAAAATACATTTTAAGAAGTAATAATTATATAATTTAATAACTGTCAGGTGCCAAAATGTTTAAAAAAGTAATTTATTTATATTGCTGCGTAAATCTTCCAACATGTGAGACATGAGGTTTTCACTTGTTTCGCTCAAAAAACATTCTGGTCCAGACTATGGATTTAAACATTTTACTGGAACAAAATGCGGTTATAACTTAGCTGAAACCTCTTAAAATATTTAAAGATTTATCGTATGTCCTGCTAAAGAACGTTGTTCAATTTTATTCATCCCTTTTATTTGTAAAAGTTCCAAGATTTTCGGAAAATACAGTTTGAAGTGGACATGGTGAATCAAGCATCACCATTAGGTAAATGTCTAAAAATAGAATTTACATAATTTTTATGAACGAATTACATCTTTTTCTATGTTTCCTTTATTTTTTTAAACTTTGTGGTCCCTTTTGTTGTGTCGCCTGCTGTAAGCAGAGTTGACACATAGGGATTACTACATGTATCCGTCATCTTACGTGGTCGTCGTCGTCGTCCTGCTTCGTCCCGACAGTTTTTGAATCCACAACTCCTTCAAAGCCACATGTCCGATTCCTACCAAACTTTCAGGATATTTTGTTTAACTGGTGTAGTTGTGCACTTGATACTTAGAATTTTGATTTTGCAGATTTTAGAGTTTAAAAGAGCCAAAATTGCTCATTTGTGAGTCTGTTGGTTTTGAATCTGCAACTCCTTCAAAACTGCTAGTCAGATTCTAACAAAACTTTCAGGATAAGTTTTTCACCGGGTGTAGTTGTGCACCTGATACTTAGAATTTTGATTTTATAGATTTTAGAGGTTCACAGAGCCAAAATTGCTCATTTGTGAGTCTGTCCGTTTTGAATCCGCAACTCCTTCAAAACTGCCAGTCCGATTCAAACCAAACTTTCAGGATAGATTTTTCACCTGATGAAGTTGTGCACCTTATATATAGAATTTTGATTTTACAGATTTTAGAGGTTCACAGAGCCAAAATTACTCCTTTGATAATCTGGTTTGATAATCCCCAATTCCATCACAATTTTAAGTCAGATTTCAACCAAACTTGCAGGATATGTTGTTCACCTGATGTAGTTGTTCATCTGATACTTAAATTTTGATTTTGCAGTTTTAGAGGTTCACTAAGCCAGAATAGCTCATTTGTTAATTCTGTTTGTTTATGTGGAACTCCTTCAAAACTGTAAATCATATTCCAACCAACCTTTCAGAATACATTGATTACTTGATATTGTTGCGCACCTGATATTTAAAATTTTGATTTTACAGATTTAAGAAGTTAACAGAGCCAAAATAGCCCCTTTGTTAATTGGGTTTTTTAACTGGGTATTCCGTTGGAAAAATCTGGTTATAAAATTGGTGAAAATGGCGGGGGGCGGTGGACGGGCTCAAGCAGGCGGCGGGCGGGCGGCTGCCAAATGGGTACATCATTTGTCCGGAGCAAATCTCCTACAGTATTTGAGACAGGAAGTTTTTATTTTGCAGATCAATTGTACATATATCAAAGGTGTGCATGGTACTTTGATTTTGATTTGTGATAATTTATGTCAAAAATATCAGTTGTTGAACTTAGTCATTTTTATGACAAATTTTTAACAATAGGGTACCCCCTTTGTCCGGAGCAAGTCTCTTACAGTATAAGACATAAGATGTTTTTAATTTGCAGATCAGTTGTACATATATCAAAGGTGTGCATGGTACTTTGATTTTGATTTTTGATAATTTATGTCAAAAATATCAGTTGTTGAACTTGGTCATTTTACGTCAAATGTTTAACAATCGGGTACCCCCTTTTGTCCAGAGCAAATCTCCTACAGTATAAGACATAGGCAGTTTGTAATTTGCAGATCAGTTGTACATATATTTAAGGTGTGCATGGTACTTTGATTTTGATTTTTGTTGAATAATGCCAAAATTACCAATGTTGAACTTAGTCCTTTTAAGGTCAAATATTTACCAATATGGTGTCCCATTTGTCCAAAACAAATCTCCTACAGTTTAATAGACAGAAAGTTTTTATAATGCAGATCATTTGTACCTGTATCAGAGGTGTGCACAGTTTTATTTTCATTTTTTGATTAAAATCCAAGTTGCTGAACTTTCAGAAATAGGCTAGTTTGATGGAAGGTTTAACATTGAAAATATATGAAAATTATAAGTACATTTCAAATATTCAGGGTCAACCCATGTGTAAGATATACTGTCCATGTAAAAGAAAACCCGGTTTGCTGTCACATTGACAGCTTTCCTCTTGTTAATCTTCGACTCCTTCACAACTGTCTGTCAGATTCCAACCTAATTTTCAGTATAGGTTGTATATCAGGTCTGGTTATGCACATTATACTTGCATTTTTTTTCCTGATTCTAGAGGTTTGCCAAGCCACTAAGCTCATATGTTAAATCAGTTTGTTAATCTGCAAGTCCTTGAAACTGTAATCCATATTCTTAACCAAATGCAGAATATGTTTTTCTCCTAATCTAGACATGCACATTATAAGAAAAATTTTAATTTTGCATATTTTAGAGCTTCACTGGACCAAAAATGGCTCTTTTGTAGTGCAGGAGACACAAGTGTTCCATGGATCACCCATCAATTTTTTAGTAAAAACAAGCAGCAATTTTATTTCCAAAAACATGTGAATTCCCTAGCGTGGATATATGAATTTGTCAGTAGAATCTGTTTGGATTTTCATGCCGATCTTTTTCAAGTTATTTAAAAAAACAAATTGTCTTTTTACTTTTAATTATCTCCTTTGGAAAAAATATAATTTTTTATTAAAACATTATTGATGAAATGTTAATGACTTGCTAATTGACGACTGTGGTTACCGGCAAAAGATCAAAGTAACACAGGTAAATTAATTTCGCGGTGTTGGGAGGATTTTCGTTTTCAGGGCAATAAACGTCACGCTAATCCGTGTGATTCCTCCAAGACAACACCAATATTTTTTGGTGAATTTTGGTGTTTTGTTGTGTCCCACCTGGAAAATACTCGGTGTTGAGAGAAAGAGAATCAGTTTGCGTTGAGCTAACTGTACCAACAATTTTTATACGCCCATCGAAAGATGGATGTATTATGGTATACCCTCCGTCCGTCCGTCCGTTAAATTTTTGGTTTCCGGACATTTTTTTCTCTAACCACTTGACAGATTGATTTCATATTTGGTATATGAGTATATCTAGGTGAGATACAGATCAAGTTCAAATTTGGTTCCGGTCTGCTGATCTGGTACAGAGTTATGAACCTTGGACTTTGTGAAATTTTGAAAAATATAGGTTTCCTGAGTTATTTTCTGTAACCGCTTGACATATTGATTTCATATATGGTATATAGGGAATAATACATGGCAAAATCCGTATCACATGCCGTATCATCCTGAGTTACCAATATCAGCACGAGGGCCAGGGCCAGAGGCCCTCGTGCTGATATTGGTTACTCGGGATGATACGGCATGTGATACGGATTTTGCCATGTATTGTACAGGTTATCATATATTTAAACAGAGGACTATTAATCCGAAAAATACTGTCAAAAATTGAAATCGGTAAGAGAAAATGCATGTATTTTGTGAAGAGGAAAATTTCAAAATGGGCGGAAATGACTAGAAGTTTTGGACTAAATCTAACATGTAACTGATCCTCACAAAACAATTTCACCCAAAACAAATCTTTGTTATACCCCAAAAACAATTGCCCCCCCCCCCCCCCCAAAAAAAATTAATCCCTGAAATTTTTTTTTTTCGAAAAAGGGTATGTGATAAAGGGTAAGCCATTTGATAAAGGGTATGACATCATAGTGTGAATACGGAATGAACGTCATGCAGATTCTTTATTTCTCGTAAACTGTATCACATATTCAAAATGTCTGTATTTATTACTAAACATATGATAAATGAATATATCTAGGTGAGATACAGATCAAGTTCGAATTTGATTCCGGTTGGTTGATTTGTACAGAGTTATGGTCTTTTGAGAGTTTCAGAAATCAGAGTTTTGTCCCTTGGACTCAAAATATAGGTTTCAGGAGCTTTTTTTCTGTAACTGCCTGACATATAGATTTCATATTTGGTATATGAGTATATCTAGGTAAGATACAGATCAAGTTTGAATTTTGATCTGGTCAGTTGATTTTGTGCAGAGTTATGTCCCATAGACTTGGTGAAATTTTGAATCAGATAGGTTTCTGGAGTTTTATTCTGTAACAGCTTGACATATTGATTTGATATTTGGTATATGAGTGTATATAGTTGAGATACAGATAAGTTTTAGTTTAATCCTGATTGGTTGATTGTGTACGGAGTAACGACCCTTGGACATAGTAAATTTTTAAAAAACATTAGTTTCTCCACTTTTTCTTTGCAATGCGTTAATATGTTGATTTGATAATATAGTATATGATTGTACTTATTAAGTTTAACTTTGGTTCCTGTTGAATGATTTTTGTGGACTTTTATGGCCCTTGGACTTCATATTTTTTTCAAATTATTTTTTTTGCACCTTTCTATATGCATTAACTTAACATATTAGATTGATATTTGTTAATTGTTACATCTTGGTAAGGCACATACTGTGGATGTACTTTTATTCGTGGACATCAATTTTCGCGGTTTTCATAAAAATTGCTATTCCGTTGGCACTTAAATTCGTGGTTTCAAAATCTATGCATAAAACTCTACGGAAAAATTGCATTTCGTCCGTAACTTAATTTCGTGGTTTTAGCGAACCACGAAATCCACGAAAATTGGAACCCCACGAACAATTGTACTTTCACAGTATTCTGTTTGATTTTTTTTTTTTCACTCAAAATTTTGTTGTGGTCCAACAATGCCATAAAGTTCAAGTTAGCAGTGGACGGGGGTATCATGCGTACTTGGTGCAGCAGTTTATTTATGTTGTTTTCTGATGCAGATTTTTCAATACAATGAACACAGCGTGTGACACTTGTTACCAGATGCATTATGTTTAGACAAGTTTCACCTTAACATGTGCAGAGATATATGAAAAAAAAACAGATCTAAATTCATCTAATGTACAACTTTGTAAAAGCTCATGGGTCTACAAGAATCCATTTAGCTGTGGCACTACATCTCTTCATATGCTGATTTTTCTTTCGCCTGCAACTAATGTCGGGAATGCAAGACATAGCAATCATAGATTCCGTCCTCAGTGTCGTTAATATTTGGTTAACCCAAATGTTAAACTTTTTTTGAACTTCAATAACTTTCTCAAGTCAAATTCAATATCAATGAAATATTTTAGACTTTTTAGCTCTCCTGACCCAAAGGGTCAGTGTGAGCTATTGCTATCACTTTGCGTTCGTTGTCTGTCGTCCGGCGTCCGGTGTTAACTTTTCACATTTTCATCTTCTCCTCTGAAACCGCTGAAGCAAATTCAACCAAACTTTACAGGAATAATGTATGGAAGGTCCTTCACAAAGATTGCACATTTCTTTCCGATTCGATAAAAAACATGGCCGTCGGCTCGGATCTTAGTTTTAACATTGGATCCTATGGGGAAAACATCATTTTCAACATCTGCTCTGAAACTAATGAAGCAAATTTAATTAAACTGTACTGAAATGATATATGGAAGGTCCTTAATGAAGATTGCACATTTCATTCCGATTCAACAAAAAACATGGCCGCCAGCACGGAACATAGTTTAACATTGGCCCTATGGGTAATTCACATTTTCATCTTCTCCTCTGAAACCAATAAAGCAAATTCAATCAAACTTTACAGGAATGATGTATGGAAGGTCTTTCACAAAGATTGCACATTTCATTCCGATTCGATAAAAAACATGGCCAACAGTGCGGATCATAGTTTTAACATTGGACCCTATGGGAAAAACATCATTTTCAACATCTGCTTTGATACTACTGAAGAAATTTAACTAAACTGTACTGAATTGATGTATTGAAGGTCCTTCACAAAGATTGCTCATTTTGTTCTGATTCGATAAAAAGCATGGCAGCCAGCGCAGATCTTAGTTTTAACATTGGACCCTATGGGAAAAACATCATTTTCAACAACTGCTCTGAAACTATTGAAGCAAATTTAACTAAACTGTACTGAAATGATGAACAAAAGGTCCTTTTCAAAGAGTGCTCATTTTATTCGGATCCAACAAAAGAAAAGGCTCCAAGCTCAGAACTTTGTTTAAAATGGGACCCCTATAAGAAAACATCTTTTACGTCGTATGCACTGAAACTATTGAAGCAAATTCAGTCAAGCTAAGATTTCTTTGATTGATTTTTTTTTATCTGATAAAAAACAAGACCACCAGCACAGAACATATTTTAACACAGGATCCTATAGGGTAAACATCAGTTTCATCCCCTGCTGCAAGCATTTTGTCAGGTGAGCGATTTAGGCTCAGTTTCTGAGCCTCTAGTTTTATATGAGACATAATTCTGGAAACTAAATTTGAAAAAAAATGTGGTTCCAATTTTGTTGAATTTCTCTCAAAGACTGCCAAAGTTTGGAAATTCATGTCAGCAACCATGCTTTTGGATGAACTTTTGTGAAAGCAAATATTTTCAAATTTTGGATTTCAAAAATTTTGGATTCCAATTTTGGTAAATTTCCTGAGATCTCAAAGACCAGCAATTTTTGGAGTTCTTGTTAGCAACCATGCTTTTTGGATGATTTTAGTCAAAACAAATATTTTCAATTGTTTGATCTCAAAAACTTTTTATTCCAATTTTGGTAAATTTTCTGAAACTCTCAAAAGACCAATTGTTTCTTGGAATTCTATATTGTTTCTTGGAATTTCAAATACTTAGCAACCACATCTTTATATAGGCCAAATAATAAGGACAGTTGAGTGAGCAGGCGAGACTAGGTTCCGTGGAACCTTTACAAATTATTCTATATAGTATGCAATAAGTGCCCAGTTTGCCCAACCAATGGGGAAAGACTTATAAAAAAACAAAGTCTGGTATATATATCACTTTCTCATTTCAGACAGAATTTGTGTTAGTGAATGTATGTGTAGCTAAAGTATCACAAAATATGTAATAAAATTTAAAAAAAAGAAAAATAGCAACAACAAAAGAAGTCATTTATAATGCACAATTGCATTTACAGGTGTTTTTAACCGCGTTTTCCTCTTGAGAAATCAGGTAATTGAAATGGTGATGTAAGGTGGTTGGGCGGGTGGGCGGCTGCCAGATCTTGTAAGTGCATATGCTATGTAACAGTTCAACAGAATTTCATGAAACTTTGTATGTAGCAAGGATATCATATGTAGATGTGCATATTGTACGGGATTTTTCATCGTGCAATTTTTCCAGGAATTATGCGCCTTTGAACTCAGAAATTTATAGGTGTTTTGACCATATGCTTGTAAGTGCAACTCCTCTGTAACCCTTCTACAGCATTTCATGAAACTTTGTATGTAGCAAGGACATCATTAGTAGATGTGCATATTATAGGGGATTTTTCATCGGGCAATTTTTCCCGGAGTTATGTGCCTTTGAACGTAGAAATTTATAGGTGTTTTGACTGTATGCCTTTTGTTTGACTTTTAAGTAAAGTATGACTTTTCAATGATTTTTAAGAGTAATGGCATACACTGCACATAATGGGAGGAGTTATGAGTTAAACAGCTTTTCACACAAGTATCTATTTCTCTATTCAAATAATGAAGGAAAACCCGGTTTGATGTCGTATCGACATCCATTTCTTGTTGTCCTCCTCTTATAGAATACCTTTTGCACTTATCAAATATGGATGCATTTGTACTTAAAATCATGTACCAGTTCTAAAACATTTTTATATCCTCACTTATGACTATTTACTGTATAAGGTTGGATGTAAGGGACAGTTTTTATGCCCCATGACGAAAAGTCCAAGGGGCATATTGTTTTACCCTTGTCTGTCCGTCTGTTTGTCTGTCTATCTGTACGAGTAAAAAACACAATTATTATACCCCCACAAAGTTTGGGGGGTATATATGAATCACCCTGTCTGTCTGTCCGTCCGTCCGTCTGTCCGTTCTGTCTGTCCACACTTTTCGTAAACGCAACTCCTCTTAAACCACTTGAAGGATTTTGATGAAACTTTACACAAAAGAAGAACACTATATGAACATGTGCATGAAGGAATATAATTATTGTCCGAAACCAGAAAGGGGAGATAATTTGACTTTGACTTTTCATTGATTCCTTATGTATGGGTTACCTCGTAAGCGCAACTTCTCTTAAACCACTTCAAGGATTTTGATGAAACTTTACACTACACAAAAGAAGAACACTATATGGAGATGTGCATGAAGGAATGTAATTATTGGTGGAAGCTAGGGAGGGGAGATAATTTGACTTTGACTTTTTGTTGATTCCCTATATGGGTTACCTCGTAAGCACAAGTTCTCTTAAACCACTTGAAGGATTTTGATGAAACTACACAAAAGAAGAACACTAAATATAGATGTGCATGAAGGAATATAATTATTGTCGGAAACCAGGAAGGGGAGATAATTTGACTAACTTTTGTTGATTCCTTCTGCAATGATCTTTTTTTTTTCAAAGAAATAATTTAATGCGTAGGTATTGTGAAATCAAACTGTTAGAGAGACACACTTTTTTCATTGTATACCTCTTGAAAAGTTGTTTTCAAAGTGTTGTAATGAAATTTCTCTAATGCTCATGATTTTTGTGTAAAATGTCAAAACAGCTGAAATAGGGTGAATTTTATATTTGTCTGATTTCGACAGAGTATTTTCATTGGAACTCTTGTGAAAAGTTCTTTCTTGAAGATTATATCATTGTGTCCATACTTGTATTGTGTCCACACTTGTACTGTGTCCACACCTGTGTTGTGTCCATACCAACTTAAATTTGCACTTAACATATCGATTCAGGGTTCAGTGAGCGGAGGGTATATTTGTCTGCCATTCGGCGACAGCTCTTGTTGATGTTTTTAGCTCACCTGGCCTAAAAGGCCATGTGAGCTTTTGCCATCACTATGCGTCCATCGTCTGTCTGTCTGTCTGTCTGTCAACAATTTCAAAAATCTTCTCCTCTGAAACCGCTGGGCCAAATGTAACCAAACTTGACTTGAATCATCACCAGGGTATGGCTTCTCAAAATTGTGTTCAATTAGTTGGCTGGTCAAACAAAATGGCCGCCATTGCTAAAAATAGAACATAGGGGTAAATTGCAGTTTTTGGCTAATAACTCGAAAACCATTACAGATATCAAAAATCTGACAAAAATGATCAGCATGATGAGATCTACCCACTGTGCAATTTGGAAGAAAATCTGTAAACCCATCTCGGAGTTATAGCCCTTTTTCCGTTAAATTTTCAAAATTTTGGCATTTTTTATTTTTTATTTCAAAAAGTGTAACAGATAGAGGTCAAGTGTAATTGCAAAAATGGTCAGCATATCAAGATCTACCCACCCCGAAATTTTGAAGAAAATCCATAAACCCTTGTAGGAGTTATTGCCCTTTTTTCACCGAATTTTTAAAATTTTTGTATTTTTCATCTTTTATTTCCAAAACTATAGAAGATGAAGGTTAAGTGTAAATTGATGAAATGTTTGCCTTGCTGTGGCAACTTCAAAACTGATGTTGAAAATTGTACCTTGACCGCCATTTTCAAAATGGCTGCCAAAAAAGGCTGGAAAATTCAACATTGTCCAATTTCAATGAAATTTGGTTTCCAAATAGATATTGATTTGCGACTTCAAAATCGGTGTTGAAAAGATCATCATTTTCAAAATGGCCACCAAAAAAGGCAGGAAAATTTAACGTTGTCCGATTTCAATGACAATTGGTTTCCAAATTGGTCTTGATGTCGCAACATCAAAACTGATGTTAAAAATTGTTCGTTGACCACCATTTGGCCGCCAAAAAAGGCTTGAAAATTCAACATTGTCCGATTTCAATGAAATTTGATTTCCAAGTAGATATTGATGTTGCGACTTCAAAACCGATGTTGAAAATTGTTTGTTGACTGCCATTTACAAAATGATGTCTCAACTTCAAAACTGGTGTTGAAAGTGGTCCTTAGCAAGAACGTTTTTTTGACAAAAAAGCCCAGCTAAGAAATATAGTAAAACATGATCAGACTTTAAAAACAATTCAAGATATTGGAGGTGTTTGAGATACGAAAGTTTGAGAGGCTGAAGATCAACTGTATAACTTACAATGTTACCTTGATTGTGGCAACTGAAAGCCAGGTGAGCGAAACAGGCTCCTGGGAGCCTCTGGTTCTGAAACTTTGCAAGTAGATCTACAAAAAGACATCTTTTCGAATATTCAAAATGACCCCGGTTGCCATGGAAACTGAAAAAAAGGCAGGAAAATTCAAAGTGCCTCAAATTTGTTGAAACTTAACAGAAATGTTGTATTGCACCCATAGAAATGATTTTGGGTCTCAGAATTTTCAAAATGTTTACTGTTGCCATGGAAGCTGAAAAAAAGCCAGAAAATTCAAAGTGCCTCAAATTTGATGAAACTTTACAGAAAGATTGCCTCGTACCTATAGAAATGCTGTTTGGGCTCAGAATATCACTTGTATATTTTGTGGAAAAAAGGGGAGGTATATTGTGTCCATACTTGTACTGTCGGCGACAGCTCTAGTTCTTACTGAATTTGGAGCAGTATATTAATGTTTTTGTTCCGTCACAGTTGCCTATAGTTCCAAATACTGATATTTTACAGGAAGTCTTAGGAGAAGATAAACTGAAGCAGATTCTGAACGAAAGAGATGTTAAACTTTACTGGGGTACAGCTACCACTGGGAAGCCTCATGTTGCTTACTTTGTAGCCATGTCAAAGATTGCTGATTTCTTACAAGCTGGTTGTGAGGTAAAGTTTAGATATATGGTGGTGATTTAAAATGTATATCAAACAAAGTATTAAATAAAACTGGAATTCATGGTTAAGTTTTGAACACTTTTATTCTGAAATGCTGCTTTACATATGATGTTATTTGTCAAATATATTGTAATCTCAACAAGATGCCTACATTAGTAATATTTGATATTGTTTGAATAATTTGGTATACACTGGCTGAGTACCTATCCTGCAAGGTATCCAATCTTGCTACTTGCCAATTCTACTCAACAATTTTAAAATTTTTATTTTGAAAATTGTGGTTTTTCCAAAAGTCAAACATTTATGGATTTTAAGCAATGAATAGATACTGAAATTCTTCTTCTGTATTGAGATAAAAAAGCTGATATGACAGAAGAATACCTTAACTTATCTCAGATGAGATAAAATTTGTTACCTTGCAGCAAAGATACTCAGCCAGTGGCATCATGTGATGTAAAAGATAAATATGTTTACAATAAAGAGATGTAATATTTCGCTAAATTACAAATTTCTGTGGATCAGGTTGTTTATTAATCCATTTTTGTATATTGTTCCAATTCTGATTTCTGGTTATTTCCGTTTTTTTCCGCTGGACTTCCTGTAACCAAATCACATTCCTGACAATATGTACAGCAAAATCCAAAGAAATAATCAATTTCCATGTGAAAAGGTGTCAGTGGATACAAAATCTTTGTCTAGATAACGGTTTTATTTGTAAATTACACTTGCATGCATACCTAGACAATAGGAAGGCGAAATGTGAACTTGTGTTTAGAAAAAACAACATTTATTTTTCAGGTCACAATATTATTTGCTGATTTGCATGCATACCTAGACAATATGAAGGCACCATGGGAACTACTGGAACGTAGAGAAAAATATTATGAAGCTATTATAAAGGCCATGTTGAAATCAATAGGTGTACCATTAGATAAACTGAAATTTGTGAAAGGATCAGATTACCAACTTAGCAGGTAAAAAAAAAGAAGTTGACAGGTGTATAGTTCTTTATATACAAGACTGCAATACTTATTTTTTTTTTAGTCTCACACACAAAGATAGGGGAGACTTATTGTTTTTACTCAATTCTTATTTTTATTATTCTTGTTCTTCTCGTCTTTTTATTTTTTATTTTGAAAAGCTGTGTTCCTTTCTTCCACACATATTCATAATTTTAGATTTCATCTAGCAGTGAATTCTGTTCAAACCTATCCTTGAGGTCATCTTGAACTTACTATGGGGTATGAGGTAATCTCATTGTTAAAGGGATCATGGTGACTTCAAGATAAAGAACAACAATAGAATTATAGATCCAATGCTTGGTTTGACCATGTATTTGTAGAGACTTTATCTCTGGCATGTACATTTACTCCATATCCTTATATTGTTAATTCCATTTAGAAATTGCACCAGTCAGAACAACATTAACACAATGAAATAGAAATACAGACTACACCACAAGATCCCGTTCATTACCATATTTTATCCACTAGAGATAGTTAAATTTTTAAGTTTTAATTGCAAGGCTTGCAGAGCATTTTAAAACTTTCAAATTTAGCTATCTAGAGTGGATAAAATATGGTAATAATCGGGGGTAAAGTGGTGTAATCTTTTTCTCTAATGATAAATGATAAACACCGAGATTCATATACCGAATATATTTTGAGGGAAATAGCACGGGGCTTTATTCTACATAGGTTTAATATGAAACCTTTTATAACAGGTCAGAACCAGTTTAAGCTTCACATATTGTTAGAGAAACAATGTTATACAAATATCAAACATGGTGGAAGAGGGATGTACATATAAATTTTAGATGCTTCCTTTGAGAGTGTCTGGAAGGGGTTTTAACACCTTTTTCAGGAGCGTGATTTATAAATTTCCTCTAAAATAGGTATGATTCCTGATTTCACAGATTTACAAATGTGAAAACGAAAAACCTCCTTAGCGTGATTAGTCGTTTTACAAATTTATTAGGTAGATAATGTAAAACACAGACCCTCTTTGGATAGATACAGACATGTAGTAAGTCACTGTACATAGATATAACTGAATGATACATGTATGTCGTGAAGTGATATCAAAATATATCATGTAATTAATATTGATTGATTGTCAGACATAAAATGATTGAAAATATGATAAACTTATTGTTGATTTGAAAACATACCGGTAATAAACTTATTTATGATTTATCTTGTCCGTCAGGCCATTAAGTCTGTAGGTTAGATTTATTTTGCAGAATGTTTGAGCATATGATATATGTCATATGTTTACTAAATACTACCTTTAGATAAAGAAATTCTTATTACATTAATCATAAATTTTATGAATTGTAAAGTAATAGTTTTCTGCATTTTCTAAGGAATACACATTAGATGTGTATAAATTATCATCCATTTTATGTATTGTATAGTCATGGTATATTTCAATTTAGGGAATACACACAAGATGTGTACAAATTATAATTGTATAGTAATGGTACAAAAATGAATCATTTATTTGTAGGGAAACACATTACAAATTATCATCCATTATATTTATTGCATAGTATTGTTTAGGGAATACACTTTAGATGTGTACACATTATTATCCATTTAATTTATTGTTTAGCAATGGCATTTTTTTTCGTGGAATACACATTAGATGTGTATAGACTATCATCCATTGTATTTATTTTAGGGAATACACATTAGATGTGTATAGACTATCATCCATTGTATTTATTTTAGGGAATACACATTAGATGTGTACAGACTATCATCCATTGTATTTATTGTATATTGTATTTTTTAGGGAATACACGTTAGATGTGTACAGACTATCATCCATTGTTACAGAACATGATGCAAGAAAAGCAGGAGCCGAAGTTGTCAAACAAGTACAACATCCATTACTGAGTGGTCTTCTATACCCAGGTCTACAGGTATAGTTTAGTAAAGCTTTAGTTAAGTTGTACTTTTAAATATAAAAAAGAATAAATAATGAAGTCACAAAGCTCTCCCACTTTTAACTAAATTTGTAGGCTTCAAGAACCACAAGAGCCTGAATGGACTTAACTCTGCACTTGTTTATATTGGTATCACAATATAAAGTAATAAAGGTCATCATAGTTGATGTTAATTCTTAATGACTCACTCACAAACTTATTCCAAAGTTGTAAAGAATTATATAATGTTTGTTTGTGAAAGACTGACTATATAGACGTGTGCAGACATCAGGAGTTTATATATTCTCCATCAGGTAAGCCTGGCTTTCAAATATTCCATCAGTCAACATAGTGAAATTTCAATTTTCAGTGTGCAATCTTTAGCAAGCAGTTAAATTGAAATTTTACTATCAAAGGGGAAGAAATATTATGTTTTATTCTGTTTAGGTGAAGGAGAATATTTTTCTTTCATTTTTTGTGTAAATTTGTGTAAACCTCAGAGTATAAAATGGTGGGATAAATCATATAGAAATTCAATCAACTTCCATTTGTTTGCTTTCGCATTTTATAAACTGCTTGGGATGGAGAAAATAAAACTAATTTTTATTGCAAATAATTCCAGTAAATTTTCTTCAGACCCAGTTTTAATTTTGACTTCACTGTTTTTAGTGTTTTCTTGATCACAATTTGTCATGGAACATTTTATCAGTGTTTAGACTAACCATTAGCAATGTGAATTACATTAATAATTAGAACTGTTATTGTATATTATCCATTCTGTAGGCACTAGATGAAGAATATTTGAAAGTAGATGCTCAGTTTGGTGGAGTAGATCAAAGGAAAATTTTTACATATGCAGAAAAGGTATTTGTAATTTTTTAGTTGTTTAACCTTTAACATTTTCATTGATTCCATGGCCAAACTCAAGACTGGTTACTTTGTATTTCTTTTACAGAATCCAGATATAACCTGATAATTATCCAAAGTTTGACCTTTCTCGATCAAAGCCATGAATAAGCCCAACACTTTTGTAAACCAAACCTGATGTTTAGTCCTGTGTCTATATCTATATAAGTACAACCTGTGTAGTGTGGATCTTCCTAGAGTAAACAGGTTCAGACAAATTTCACTGATTTATGATGTAATGTACTAACAAAGCATTACACTGAACACATTTGTACAATGTAAATGGATGCAGAAGCAAAAACTCAAAAGGCAAAATTTTAAAAACCAATAATACCAAAAGTGACAATATAGCGATAACACAAACTGATACATAACAAACCATATAGTTGAAATTACAGAAATGCACATGAACATCACAGAAACATCTACAGTGTAAGCAGCATAAAAATTGTAATCAGATGTGAACCTTTAATGAAAGTACCAAACATGAACATCACAGAAACATCTACAGTGTAAACGGCATAAAAATTGTAATTAGATGTGAATCTATAATGAAAGTACCAAACATGATCATCACAGCAACATCTACAGTGTAAACGGCATAAAAATTGTAATCAGATGTGAACCTATAATGAAAGTACCAAACATGAACATCACAGAAACATCTACAGTATAAACGGCATAAAAATTGTAATCAGATGTGGACCTATAATGACGGAACCAAACATGAACATCACAGAAACATCTACAGTGTAAACGGCATAAAAATTTTAATCAGATATGAAGAAGATCTATTGCACTAAGCTTTCTTGTATGTTCTAAAGAAATTTTCGTTCACCTGCATGAAGTATTCGTTAGATCTTACAGAATAAAAGAGAGCTTTCACAATGTGTTTATTTGATATTTTATAAGGATAAAATTCCACTGTTTATTTACACTTAGTTTACTTTTCTTACAGTACTTGCCACATTTAGGATATGCTAAAAGAATTCATTTAATGAATCCTATGGGTAAGTATGTATATAATTTGCAATGTATAAACCTTTTAAGATGTTCAGACAGGTTTTGTTTAGCTTTCAGAGTTATGAAAAACATATTTTCTCTTCACTGTGTTAAAACTTTGCAGTGTGTTGAAATGTACCTTTTTAGCAAAGGATTGTATTGTACATATATTTGTATAGGGAAAAATTAAGCTTGTTTAAGCCGATCATTTTGCAAAAAAAAAAAGATGAAATTGTTTGGAGTGGTTGTTTCAGATATATAGGTTTCACTGTACTTTCTATAATTAAAAAATAATTCACAGAGATTCCAGTTTATCATTGTTTTACATCAGGCTGCTCATTCATGTTGTATTATTATACCCCTGCTTTGCGGGAGGTATATAGTGTTCATGGTGTCCTTCCGTCCTTCCTTCCGTCCGTCTGTCCGTCCATCTTTTAGCTGGTATCCATTACTCCTCCTAAACCACTGATTGGTATTTCATGAAACTTATGCAGCAGTTTAATTATGTCCCCCAAACGAAGTTTGGGAGACATATTGTGTTTACTCCGTTTCTTATTATTAAGTCGCCCAAACAAAGTTTGGCGACTTATTGTTTTTGCACCGTTTCTTATTATTATTATTATTATTATTATTATTCTTCCTCTTCTTCTTCTTGCCGTAATCTTGTCCGACCAAATTCTCGGAGACCGTTTGCCCAACCTTCACCAAACTTCATAGGAAGGTAGACCCGCACCCCGAGAGGTGCACTCAAGTGTCGGAATTTTCAAAATGGCCGCCGTTGCCATGGAAACAAAAAAAAGCGGGAAAATTAAAAGTGCTCCGATTTGGATGAAATTTTACAGGAAGGTTGTGTAAGAAGTGGCGAACATGTTTTGCGAGTCATTTTTTTTCAAAATGGCGACCGTTGCCATGGAAACGGGAAAAAGGCGGGAAAATTGAAAGTGCTCAGAATTGAATGAAATTTTACAGGAAGAATATGTAAGACGTGGCTAACATGTTTTGATGGTCAATTTTTATCAAAAGAGTGGCCGTTGCCATGGAAATGGGGAAAAGGCAGAAAATTTGCCACCGTTGCCATGGAAACAAAAAAAAGGCGGGAAAATTCAAAGTACTCCGAATTGGATGAAATTTTACAGGAAGGTTGTGTAAGAAGTGGCAAACATGTTTTGAGGCTCAAATTTTTCAAAATGGCGGCCGTTGCCATGGAAATGGAAAAAAGGCGGGAAAATTCAAAGTGCTCAGAATTGAATAAAA
>MJUU01038729.1:169961-197398 GCA_002080025.1 Modiolus philippinarum | reverse complement strand
TAGCTCTTACCGTTTCCGAGCTATGAGGGGCTGAAGGGGCCAAAATTGTAAATTTACAGATAACCTAAAATTTTTATTTTTCATCGGATGTCGATGGGATTTTTTTCTTTGGATTCCTCTTGATGTAAGCTTTCAGTTATATGTCAGCAGATTTGGCGTAGCTCTTACTGTTTCCGAGCTATGAGGGGCCGATGGGGCCAAAATCGTAAATTTACAGATAACCTAAAAAATTTATTTTTCGTCGGATTTCGATGGGATTTTTTTCTTTGGATTCTACTTGATGTAAGCTTTCAGAAGTATTTCAACGGATTTGACGTAGCTCTTGCCGTTCCCGAGCTATGAGGGGCCGAAGGGGGCCAAAATCGTAAATTTACAGATTACCTTAAATTTATTTTTCATCTCATTTCGATGGGATTTTTTTCTTTTGATTCCTCTTGATATAAGCTTTCAGCATCATGTAAATGGATTGGGCGTAGCTCTTACCGTTTCTGAGCTATAGAGGGTCAAAGAGGAATCATAAGGAGTCATAAGGGCTAATTTTTATTTTCCCTAGTTTGTGTCCAGCTAATTACTTGGTCAGTCTCCTTATTGCGTCCATCTAATTATTGTGTCAAGCTCTTTCCTATGTCCATACTCTCTTTAAATTACACTTTTTCAAATTTCAGTGGACGACATGCTGCGGTCGTATCATGCTGCGCTCAGCGTAGCCCTTTATTAAGGAGTTAGCTCAACCACCAGCCATCAAATTTTGCTTTCTTCATGACTGCTAGGATAGCGATTGACCCTCGAAGATCATGAATATGGAATGCATTTGACTGTCTACAAGCGAATTCAATTCAATTCAACTAAAATTCTTTACCAAAACCCCCCCGCTGGGATTTGCTTCCATAATTTATTCAATCGATGTTCCGGCGATTTTTCAGTAGCCCATTGCATGGAAGCAAATACCTCTAAATCCCCGATTGTAAAGTGGCCATCGTTCTTCATCAATATAAAAACCGTCTTTAGAGGTTTGTCATATGACAGCTATATGCCGACCGTATTAAACGACTGAGTTGTGGTGCGAACACTGCATTTGTGGCCGACATGTTGTTTGTTTGTTTTGTATTAAGTATATCCCTCCGGTATATAGGAGCACATGTTTAAATAACAGTCTAGATCATCAAAATGCTTCGAAGGAGTGGTATGATCCGTTTCTTTCAAACGCTTTGATTACTTGGTGTTGTAAAGGCCTAATTTGGTATTTTTGTACTTTCAATTTTTGGATAAAATGATGTAGGGTCGGCGGGAAAAATAGGGTCGGTCGGGTAGCCCGAAACAGACATATATTTTTTTTGGCCCAATAAAAAGCATAACTAATCAGCTGTGATGATTATCAATAAAAATGTCACTCATGTCGACCTATACAGTGGATAAAACTTGTTGCGGGACAAGTTCCTCAACTCGTGTAATACTTCTTTGTTGATCGACACTCTTGAAATTTTTATCATAGTCGATTAGTTATACTCTTAATTATTTACACGCTGCTTTCTTTTCATTTTTGAAAAATATGATAGCTTTAATTTCTGTACTAAACAAGTTTATTTTACCATGTTGATTTTTACAGTGATGACCCCAGAGCTGTAGAACCATTAGACCCACCAGAAGGAAGTGCCCCTGGGGAGAGGGTGTTTTTTGAAGAACATGAATCTGGAAAACCTGATGAAGAATTGAAACCAAAGAAGAAAGTTTGGGAAAAATTACAGGTAATAGACTCTGTGAAAGTAAAATGTGTAAATTTCAATCTGACAAAATCTGAAAATGATTACTGTGCATCCGTCAACAATGAGTGAAATCCATACAGCAAAGCAAGCTGTTAATAGTTTCTTATATCCAAATGTAGTATAAAGTAATAGCTAGTTACTGTCAACAAATTTATTCAGTTTATTAAAGGGAAAATTCTCGATTTTTTACATGTTGGCTTATTTTGTTCCTTGTAATGAAAAATGCATATATTTCAAGTTTTATTAAAAAATTCGAAAAAGTAAAGAAGTTATTAAAGAATTTCTATAATATATTTTGACTGTAATTGTAGGTTGTGACGTCAAAACCTACTACTGAATCATGGGAAATATCTTTTAAAGACTGCATCGATACAGATCAGTTTACGTAATTTAAATCGCACAGATGATTTTTTGATGTGGCCAATAATCAAAAAATAAAAAGGATGTAAATATACCCCAAAGGAATTTAAATAAAAAATACCTTTGTTTTTATGAATTTATACGATTGAAATGATTTAATTGAAAGTGCAAATCCTAATTTTGTATATTAAAGGATGCATTATATCATTTTGATATACTTAGCTATTTATAATACATAAAAGTTTTTTTATTTTCTCTTTTTTTTCAACTGTTGTGTTATTCTTCAGTATCAATCGTTCATTGTTTAATTTGACATTGACAAGCGGCAAGCAATCTTTGATGTCCATGATCTCTCCCACACAGGTGACACAGATTTTTACACCTGTGTCCCCTCAGGTGTTGCGTAATAATTTCTCAGCCAATTTGCTCTTTTTTCAACTGTTGCGTTATTCTTCAATATCAATCGTTCAATGTTTAATTTTTGACATTGACAAGCGGCAAGCAATCTTTGATGTCCATGATCTCTCCCACACAGGTGACACAGATTTTAACACCTGTGTCCCCTCAGGTGTTGCGTAATAATTTCTCAGCCAATTTGCAAATCTTTACATGATTACCTGTACCCATGATGGACGGAAATTACATCAAAAGAAACAATATACTGAGGCTATAATTAGCCTAGTGGGTGCACGTTTGGTTGATAATATTGGATGGGATTTGAAAACATACTTTATAAAAATCGATCTTCTTTTGTTTTTTTTTTTGAAAATATAAAAAAATGTGTCATTCAGATATCAGACTTCATAAGAGACAAGTAAAATATTGAAAAGAAGAGGGTTAATAATTGACAATGATGAGTCAAAACAAGTAGAACTGTATAAAGTTCGCCCAATGTGTTATAAAAGGGGAAATCTAATAAATGTTATAGTGTTTTTTTTATGAATAGAAATCTAATTAAAAATTTATTGCGTTACTATTCAAATGGAAAAAAAATACAAGCATATGTATATAGACATCATTCACATTGTCGCATAATCTTGAATATATACATGCATTTATAAGATTGGTGAGCCCAAGAGTCGTAAACAAATAATTAGCTTAGACTTTTATTTACTATTGGTTTAATACACATAAACTCTATTTCATTTAAAAAATGTTTTTTATCTTGAATGATTTCTCATTACTAAATCTGTAATATTGTAGAATTTTATTATTGATCTCCAGAAAATTTACATCTACACAAAACCGACAAAAATATTTCTTGCTAATTACCTGACAGAAAATACATATCTAAAATATGAGAATAGTTTGTTTTTCATGCATAAACCCGTATCCTCCCCCCCCCCCCTTTTTAACAAATACTGTTATTTTGTGTTTTTGTACTTCCACAAATGCAAATTGTATTATTTATTTATTATATACATTTATCTTCTCTGCAACTAAGCTTAGTTCACGACAATAAAGATATTCATATTCATAAACAAATATGTGCCAATTAGTGGGTCCACTAGAAATATCACGTTTGTAAAGTCGCAGAAAGAAAAGAATATGAGAAATACACAAAATGCTTTAAAAATGTAAGGGATACAAGATAAAGAAGGTGTTACTGATATAAACCATAAAAAAGTAATGTTTTTCTGTGAAATACATGCCATGTACTAATGATAGTGCACTAAGCACTGCTCGCTATAGTTGAAAAGTATTTGGGCTGTCATCAGAACATTTAGATAAATTGGCAAAGTTTGTGCCTTTCCTGGGTACATCTATTTCCTTTTGGGATTTGAAACTAGAGATGTTTTTTTCCTTCTTTTATTTTAATTGCATGCATCTGAGGTTAGGTAACATTGATGGATAAACATGATATGTTACTTTCGCTTATGAATCGGAATTTATCTGACTGTATGCAAGTTTTGTGTATTAGTGTTTGGATGAGAGAGAGAGGGACCAAAGTATAAACCACGCTAATATTTCCTGTCATGGCCACAGGTAAGTACATGTTTGTTGATCGGGGGTAATAAACAGGTTTGTTGTTTTGTTGGACAACAATCTGTCAAAAATTTACCTGTCGGTGTGTCTTATTAGCTCACCTGGCCTAAAAGGCCAAGTGAGCTTTTGCCATCACTTTGCGTCCGTCGTCCGTCCGTCAACAATTTAAAAAATCTTCTCCTCTGAAACTGCTGGGCGAATTGTAACCAAACTTGGCCTGAATCAACACCAGGGTATGCAGTTTCAAATGTTCGATTAGTCCGAGGGTCAAACAATATGGCTGCTGTTACTAAAAATTGAACATAGGGGTAAATTGCTGTATTTTGCAAATAACTCGAAAACCGTTACAGATATCAAAAATCTGACATGGGTAAAAATGATCAGCATGGCAAGATCTACCAGCCCTGCAATTTTGAAGAAAATCTGAAAACCCGTCTTAGAGTTATTGCCCTTTTTCGGTAAAATTTTCAAAATTTTGATATTTTTTATTTTTTATCAAAAAAACTATAACAGATAGAGGTCAACTTTAAATTGATAAAATTTTCAGCATATCAAGATCTATCCACCCTGAAATTTTGAAGAAAATCAGAAACCCTTTGTAGGAGTTATTGCCCTTTTTTCACCAAATTTTTAAATTTTTTGTATTTTTCGTCTTTTATTTCCAAAACTATAGAAGATGAAGGATAAGTGTAAATTGATGAAATGTTTGCCATGCTGTGGCGACTTCAAAACTGGTGTTGAAAATTGTTTGTTGATTGCCATTTTCAAAATGGCCACCAAAAAAAGGCGGGAAAATTCAACATTGTCCGATTTCAATAAAATTGGTTTCCAAATAGATATTGATGTTGCGACTTCAAAACCGGTGTTGAAAATTTTTCGTTGATCACCATTTTCAAAATGGCCGCCAAAAAAGGCGGGAAAATTCAACATTGTCCGATTTCAATGAAATTTGGTTTCCAAATAGGTATTGATGTGGCAACTTAAAAACTGATGTTAAAAATTGTTCATTGACTGCCATTTTCAAAATGGCTGACAAAAAAGGCAGGAAAATTCAACATTGTCTGATTTCAATGAAATTTGGTTTCCTAATAGATATTGATGTTGCGACTTCAAAACCGGTGTTGAAAATTGTACATTGACCGCCATTTTCAAAATGACCACCATATAAGGCGGGAAAATTCAACATTGTCTGACTTCAATAAAATTTTGTTTCCAAATAGATATTGATTTTGCGACTTTATGGTGTTAAAAATTGTTGTTGACCGCCATTTACATAATGATGTCTCGACATCAAAACTGGTGTCAAAAGTGGTCCTTAGCAAGAATGTTGTTTGTCAAAAAAGTCCAACAAAGACATATAGTAAAACATGATCAGACTTTAAATACAGTTCAAAAATTGGTTGAGTTTGAGCTACCAAAGTTAGAGAGACTGAAGTTTAACTGTATAACTTACAATGTTAGCTTGATTGTGGCAAATGAAAACCAGGTGAGCGATACAGGCTCCTGGGAGCCTCTGGTTATTCCGGCTAATATTATTTCAATTATTTGTAGAGCAGTCTGCTCGTCAGAACATAGATTTATTATATCCATGGTCATAATTTCGCATTGCAACTTTATTGATATTTTTGAACATTTTTTTTTAATTAAATGTTGATTTTGTACATAGATGTGATCAAAATATTTGAACAAAACCAGGAAAAGTATATAATACGCTTTTGTCATACAATCATTTAGTTACACAACCATCTGCTTCACATTGATAAAGAATGTACATGATGGCAACGGTAGGTCACCGTTATTTGGTGTCTCTAAGGTCATTAGACATATCTTGACAATTTTTATCGAGAGGATGGCAAAATGGCGACCCGCACGACGAAGTCAATTTCATCAAAATATCAATCTCATGCACTTATCCTTTGGAATAAAACATTAATATAGATGTATACTGATTCATTTACACAAATGGAAAATAATATCAAATTTTAATTTTTTTGTGAATTTTCCCTTTAAGGTGGTTAAGGTGTCTAAAACTGCATCCACCTCATGCATATGATGAAAATTTGAATTTACCATTAAAGTGTTGTAAAAATGATTTCAAAAAGTTTATTGATAATAAATAAATTGAAATGAGCAACATTGATGCTGCCAGCCTACAAAATATGTCTCTTTTTTGAAAAACTCTTATTTAATTAAAGGGAGAGATGTCTAAAGAAATAGTAATGGAAAAATAACATTTTCATGATTTTGTCAAAAATCTGATCATTGACCCCTATTTTTTATTTGATATTTCCAAAGAGATTTCTTTAACATACTTCTGAAATTGTATTATCTTCCCATATAGACTATATTAAAAAGGTCAAAATTTTGCTATTTTCAGAAGCTTCTCCCGGAAAAACGAGATCGGTGACCTATTGATTTTTTACTAAAACTTTGAAGTAAATTAAATGAGCTTTCAGTTAGAGAAAATTAGAAAAATCTATCATTTTGTCCTTAGTCCCTTTAACTACCTTAAAGCAAAGATTTTGTATAATAAGATAAAGTAAAACCATATTGTAAATAAGTTTTGACCTTGATATATGTATAAAACATCTGTTATTTAATGTTTGCCCAATTTGTTTAAAGTTTCACAATGAATCAATTTAATTATCCTTTCTTGCTATCATTAAAAGTTCTGGCCAGGATATCACTGAAAATATTTCTGAAGTTGGTGCTAATCAGCAATCAATCCAACTGAAATTTTGAAACAAAAAAAAGGAAAAAAGTTGTCAGTTTTTTTTTTAAGGATGTATTTTGGTGATGTTTCAGTCTCGTTGAAATCTCGTTTGGAAATAATTTTAAAATTATTTATATTTTATGAACCATAACAATGAATTAACAAAATTGGTGTTAATTTTTAAATTGTGTCAAAAAATTATTCATTTCTATCAAGTGGTTTCAGAATAATCTCAAATTGAAGATTAATGTTCTAATTGGCTGTTTGATTCATGTCAAATTTTCACAAAATAGGGGTCGGGTTAGAAAAAAAAAACAACATTTTATGAAAAAATATGCACTTAAGATTTATTTTTGCTTTATCAAAAATAGTATCATATATTTTTGTAATAAAAAATCACAAAACAAATAAAGTTTAAACCATTAGCTGTTTAAAAAATTTAGAAAATCTACATTTATAGGGAAATATGGAAATGCTGAAATTGCCCCAAAAAAGCATGAAAATGGGACAAAACTTTCTTATTTCAACACCAACATATGATTTTTGGGGGCTGAATTTGGTCATTCCTTCCATTTACAGCTTTTCAGAAAGTATAAGAAAAAGTTTTAAACTCTAAGCTATATTTTTTCAATGAAAATAGTAAAAGAAATGGGCAAAAATGTCTAAAAATGTGCAAAAGTGCTAAAATTGGTCACTTTCAAACATCTGTGGCAAAATAATTTGCACAGCTACCTATGAATTTTTCTTTATATATTGATTTTATATGGTAAGAACATTGCAAAAATCAAGGTTTGAAAAAAAGTTTAATACTTTGAAATTTTGGCTCCTCACCAGGGTACATCCTTAAAGGGGTTTGTTGTAGAAAATTGGATAAAGGGATTTGTTGTAAAAAAATTGGATAAAGGGATTTGTTGTAGAAAAATTGGATATTTTTATTGCATAAAATTTTCAAACATATCTTTTTACTAAAGTATTTTTTCATTGCATGTGTAAGTGATAAGTGTTTTTTTTTTATTTTAGCCTGACTTGAGGACCAATGGAGAATGTGTAGCAGAATGGCAAGGAAATATAATGAAGACAAAATTAGGCAATGTGAAATGTAAATCTCTGAAATCGTCACCAATTAAATGATAAAACTGCTCAATTTTATGTATTTTTATGAACACTGTATATTTATTTATTATTATTATTGTTAACCATACATTTGTTTCTATGGTATTAGGTCATATGATGTAAACATGGAACTAAATTTTGGTTCTTACAATACATTTATGTAATATTGTTTTGAAAATATGATAATACGTTTTAAGTTAAACATTGTTTTGGTATAACATAAGTTTGAGAAGGGATTTTATTTGCCAGTTGTCCAGTCACAATATTTACATTTTATAGTGTTCTCAAAGAATATTGCTTGGTAGGCCAAAAAAATACAATTATAAAACCAACTTAAATGCTTCTTCTGAGGACAATAAGGCCTGGTTGTTTATTTTTTATGGTAACTAATTGTATTTGACAAATTTTAACACCATAAATAAGAGATTTGATGGTCACATGTTCAATGTTTATATTTGAGATCATCAGACAGTTTATGTTATGAAGTTTTTTTTATCCCTATTTTTTGATAAAAAGTTAAGCTTTGAAAACAAAATACATTTTGTGGCATCAATCGAACAATTTTTACTCTGTTAGTTGGAAATGACAAGACAATATTAACAAGCATATAAAATGTTTTGTTTTGTTTTTAACTTTATACTATAATTAAAGTAAAGGTCCCACCGTAAATGTGTTTTTTGTTCCTTTAGAAGGATATTACAGTGTAAAAAACAGATTGAGCCCAACAGTATAATAGGTTCTTAAAATAGTTCATTGTAAAGATCAGATATTTTACTCCAGTGTGAGGAATTCAATCTTTTTCGTAGAGGAATGCATTGAAAATAAGGTAATCATTGAATTTCTCACACAAGGATCCCAATCTTAAATCAATACCAAAAAATAGATGCAGATACTTAACAATGTTATTTTTTTACAATTTTATTTGCTTGCATCAGTCTTTTACAATTATACATTACCAAACTGAACCCTGACTAAACCGAAAACCTGTCTAAACTAAACCCTGACTAAACTGAAACCCTGTCGAAACCAAACACAATGTGAAGACCCTTTCTATCAATTTCTTTATATTTTAAACCTTTGTAAACCAAACACCTGTCTAAAACAAACAAATTCTTCAGTCCCAGAAGGGTTTCGTTTGGACAGGTTTCACTGTACTTGTAAATATATTAAAGATTGGTTTTTTCCATGTTTCATAATTATACACTTTTGAAGTGTTTTAATGAATATATAAATTTGATGTGCAAACAGTAAAGACTTCTTACAATTTAATGTCTGTCTCGTTTGGTTATGTTAGTTTATGTATGTTTATATATGTCAGACTGTTAAAAAAGTAATGTGTTCAGAATTTTTTCATTGTGAGAATATATGTTTTATATTATGAATAGTTTGTAGGTTTTGGTGATTATTATCTCATCAACCCTCATATCGTATTATATTTTACACTTTTACTTGTTTATAATTTAATTTTTTGTGCCTTATTTATTGAATACTGAAAGGAAAATTGTGCCATGAATGCTTTGTGGAGCTAAAAAAATGTCTTGGAAAATTAGTTTTACCTCTTAAGGTTAGACTAGTGATCACATTTTCCTTTTATATGTGTGATGAGATGCTATGAATGAGGAGGTCTCTTCAATTAAAAAAAAGAGAATTAAGATACATTTTGAATTTTTTAGTTTATGCTTCAGTCATCATAAAACCAGAGAATTGTATTGTTTAGTATTGATAAATTCCACTGAACTAAATACTGTCATATTGTTAGAGTCCATAAATCATCCAATCTAAAATTAAAAAAATAATCACATTGCACCAAACATATATTCAAATATATTGCATGGTTAGCGTAGAAATACAATTTTCAGAAATATAATTTAATTTTCTTTTTAGCTCACCTGACCTGAAGGGCCAGTGTGAGCTATTGCCATCACTTGGCGTCCGTCGTCTGTCCGTCATCTGTTAACTTTTCACATAATCATCTTCTCCTCTAAATCCACTGAAGCAAATTCAACCAAACTTTACAGGAATGATGTATGGAAGGTTCTTTACAAAGATTGTTCATTTCGTTCCGATCTGATAAAAAACATGGCTGCCAGCGCGGAACTTAGGTTTAACATTGGACCCTATGGGAAAAATCACATTTTCATCTTCTGCTCTGAAAAGGCTGAAGCAAATTGAACCAAACTTTACAGGAATGATGTACTGAAGGTCCTTAACAAAAATGGCTCATTTCGTTCCGATCCGACGAAAAAGCATGGCTGCCAGCACGGAACATGGTTTAACATAGGACCCTATGGGAAAATCACATTTTCATCTACTGCTCTGAAACCGCTGAAGCAAATTCAACCAAACTTTAAAGGAATGATGTATGGAAGGTCCTTTACAAAGATTGCTCATTTCGTTCCGATCCGATAAAAAACGTGGCCGCTAGCGCAGAACTTAGGTTTAACATTGGACCCTATGGGAAAAATCACATTTTCATCTTCTGCTCTGAAACGGCTGAAGCCAATTAAACCAAACTTTACAGGAGTGATGTACTTAGGGTCCTTAACAAAGATTGCTCATTTCGGTCCGATCCAATGAAAAACATGGCGGCATGGAACATGGTTAAACATAGGACCCTATGGGAAATCACATTTTCATCTACTCCTCTAAAATAACAGATGCAAATTCAATCAAACTTTACAGGAATGATGTATGGAAGGTCCTTTACAACGAATGCTCATTTTGTTCTGATCTAATGAAAAACATGGCCGCCATTGTGGAACTTAGGTTTAACATTAGACCCTATGGGAAAAATCACATTTTCATCTTTTCCTTTGAAACTGCAGATGCAAATTCAACCAAACTTTACAGGAAGGATGAATAGAAGGTCCTTAACAAAAATGGCTCATTTCGTTACAATCCATTAGAAAACATGGCTGCCAGCACGGAACATAGTTTATCATCGGACCCTATGGGAAAATCACATTTTCATCTACTCTTCTGAAACCACTGAAGCAAATTCAACCTAACTTTACAGAAATGATGACTGAAGGTACTTTACAAAAAATGCACATTTCATTTCAGTCCGACAAAAAACATTGCCTCAAGTGCAGAACATAGTTTAACATTGGAGCCCAGTATGAGAAAACCATCCTTTTCTTCATCATCTCTCAAAACAATTAAAGCAAATTATACTAAATGTATAGAAGGTCCTTTGCAAAAATTACTCATTTCAATAGGATCAGACAAAACACACGGCTGCTAATTGAGAACATACCTAAACACCCTGCCCCATTAGTAAAAACATGATAATTTTTGGTCATGCATGGCATAGAAGCGTTTTGTCAGGTGAGCGATACAGGCTCAGTCTCTGAGCCTCTAGTTTATTGGTTGTTATTTATTTAGTAATGATATCACGACAGACTAACAATTTTTTGTTAAAAATCATCAGCAAACCATATAAAATAAATGTTTTAACGACATAGTAAATTGTTTTTTCTTTAATTTTAAAGCTTGCTTGTACAAATGTATAGCCGTGTGATCCTTTTCCATCATGTGGCATTTTATATCTATTCATCATTAACTTCTCATCAAAGATCTTTTCTGCTTTAAAACTTTGGCCTATTAACGAAACTTTGTCATAGCAGTACTTGGGTTGTACCTTTTAAATATGTGTCAATGATGTTTTGTACTTCATCCAAGATGATTGCCAGATGGGATCAAAGTTTAAAGATCTTCTTAAAAACCAATGTCTGAATTTAAGAGGAACTTGGTCACAGAAGTCTGTGGAGATTCCATTTTGCAATCATTCTTATACCCCATCCAAGATGATGGTCATCATGGAACATTGTTAACAGTTGGACACTGTGTTGAAATGCTATACAATATCTTCTCAAAAACCACTAGGCTTGGTTTACAGTGATTGGACTATGCCTGAAAAGCATCTAAAAATTTTCCTTTTCCATAACAGATTGATTGATTGTAAATGTGTTTGGATGACAAGATTTTAAAATTCTGTGTACCCAGTCTGATTCTGGCTTTCATTAGGCCCCCTAAGGGAACCCAGGGGTATAGAAATATGACCTAGTATCTATGGCTTGCAGTGTATGACCCTTCCTAAACGAGGCAGACCCCAAGGGAACCTAGGATATAGCATTAGGACCCAGTATTCCAGGCTTTGGGGTACAACCCCTCCAAAACTGGATGTCCATTGTTGTGCAGGATGAATAAATACACAACCCATCTTTCCATCGGGATGTAAACTCAGGTCCACGTGTTGGAAGAAATTCCTTGCTTCCTGCATGTTAAAGAACCCTTGTAACAAGCTCTTTTTTGAGTGGTCTACAAGGCTAAATTCCCCACCCCTTTGGATTTCACCCTACTTTTCCAGTGGCAGTCAGAATTTCCTGTCCCATGACCCTTTCCATACCAAAAAGTGATTATTTATTGACTTGTTCTTGTCTTGATATAGCTGAAATATTGCTGAGTAGACATTACACAATATTCAATTAATCTTGAATTTAAGAACATACTTCAGCAAAGTAATGTGTTTGATCATGAACCATTATAAGGTTGGCATGAAAGGTTTATGAAATAGAAAAAAGAAGGGAAACGGGGAATATGTCAAAGAGACAACGACCCAAAGGGGAGTCATAACAACTCAAAGCGACCATAAGATCTTCAATGAAAAGTGAGAAAACCCCACACCCAACGGTAGGTCGGAATCTTGATTCAGTATGGTATAGTCATCATATTGGCAAATATGCAACTCCGCAGACATAAAATGTTCTCATTTACAAGGATAAACTTAAAATGTACCAAAATATAGTACTGTGAAAGTACTTTTATTGATGGATGCCAATTTTCCTGGATTGCAGACAAGCCGTATGTTCATGGGTTCTTAAATTCGTTGTTTGAGACTTTCCACAGTACAAATCAACGGGAGATTTGTATTTCGTAGGGTATCAAATTTCGTGGTTTAAGTCAACCACGAAATCCACGAAAATTGGTACCCCACGAACAATTGTACTTTCACAGTACAGTAGAAGTTCGATGGCTCGAACTGCAATAGGTCTAACACCATGGATGTCTCGAACCTTTTTTCTGGTCCCTTTCGTTCAAGTTTCAATATAGTTTCTCGAACACTCCTGTTACTAGAACTGTTTTCATCGGTCCCTTGGGTGTTTGAGCCATCGAAGTTCGACTGTATAACAGGTTTATGTCTCATCACTGCAGATTAATTAAAAAAAAAGAAAGAAAGGAAAGAAGACCAAGAACGAAAATATAATAATACTGATAGAGTACCAGTAGTTGTCAATTTTCACATGCATGCACAAATACATTTGTTAGTGCCCTGAGTATATTCTATCTTCATCAGAATGGTGCAACAAATGGTAAGCATGTGAACCAGCAGCGCTTCAATGTCATTTGTTAATATGTCTGTGCATATGGAGTTAAACTATAGACAAGATATCAGGGAGATGGTTAACATATTTGTTGTGCCGCTGTGAATTGGTTGTACATGACCAATGTAAGAATAAACTTGTAATACTAGAAACCAACTTCCTAAAATGAATGCAACTTTTATCAAAACATAATTTGAAGCTCCTGCAAAAGAGAGACATCAAACAAATTGTAGTTTACTACAGAAAACCTTGCATTTGGCACTCAAGACTTGCTGCAATAATAGATGAATTACTGTTCAAACCTTGAAATTAAGCAATATGATCATCAGAAATTAGATGTGTTGCCCTGAAACAATTTAGAGTCAAACCCTATGTGTTGAATAACAGATATAAAATTTTACCCACTTTTGTCTTTGAAAAAGCAATGATGCTGCATTAAATCATTGGTTCTATACTTGTCGCCTTGAAATACCAGAAGCCTTCATCAAAAGAGAAAACAGGTATAGCACCAGCACACCTGGTTATGGATCAACATATAGACTATTCACCACCAACATAGTTTTACTTTGAACTCAATGGAGAAAAAATTGATCATCATTTGTTTAACTACAAAAGTAAATTTCTCCAAACTGTACTGGAATGATGTATGAAAGGTCATGTAAAAAGATTGCTTATTTCTTTCCAATCTGACTACAAACATGGCTGCTATAGTACATACTTTAAAATTGGAGAGTTTGGGGAAAGATTTTGATTATCCCCTCTTAAATCATTGATGCAAAATTCACCAAACTGTACTGAAATGATGTAAGGACCTTAGCAAACATTTTACTGACAGCAATCATGGCTATCAGCAAAAACAGTTTAACATAACACAAAATGTGAAAAAAAACTTTTTTGATAAGTTGTTTGAAAAACTGAAAGCATTTGAACCAGACTACTTTTATGCTATTCCAGTAAAATTGGAGTGATATATTTAAGGTCTTTTACAAAGTTTGTCCATTTCTCTCAAATTAAAACTACTATGACCACCAGTTTTCTGCATAGTTTTACATTCAATACTATGAGAAATCATTTTTATAAATTTCTTAGAAACTATTAATGGAAATAGAACCAAACTGTACTGGTATAATGTATTGAAGGACATTTACAAAGATATGCGTTTTAATTTGATCGAACTACATGTACAAACTTGGCTGCCAGTGCAGATCATACATATTTCAACACCAGACCCTAACTGTTCAATAATCTCTTTTAAAACTATCTACCCAACTAGACTGGAATGATATATTATAGAAGTAATGTAAAACAAGAATATGTGTCTAATCCTCACAAATATTTTGACCAATGCTATATTTGGTGATCAGGCATGAAGTTTGTTTCATGGATATATTTTTTTAATGATTTCTGTTTAATTATACCCAATGAGTATTTAATTTAATGGGTGTTTAATGATAATAGCTTACATCCTTCACAGAACCCATGGATAAACCTCAAACCATCCCCTTTCTCCATGATCAGTGAAGCATGATGTTGGCGGCATGGGTAAATTTTTATCATTATTTTTCTTTAAACATACCCTAATGTGTATTTATATAAAGTTTCATGATAATAGCATACATCCTTCACAGAAAAAAAAACTTAAACCTAAATGTAAACTTCATACTCCCCCCCCCTTTTTTTCAATGATCAGTGAAGCATGAAGTGGGTAGAAAGGATAAATTTTCATTATGATTTTTGTTTAATTATACCCTAATGTGTATTTATATAAAGTTTCATGATAATAGCATAAATCCTTCACTGAAAAAAAACTTCAACCTGAGGGTAAACCTCAGAATACCCCACTTTTCCCATGATCAGTGAAGCATGAAGTTGGTGGCTTGGATAAATTTTTATTATGATTTTTGTTTATTCACAACCTAACGAGTACTTATGTAAAGATTCATGATAATAGCATACATCCTTCACAGAAAAAAACTTCAACCTAAGGGTAAACCTGAGAATATCCCCCCCCTTTTTGTTCCATGATCAGTGAAGTATGAAGTTGGTGGCTTGGATAAATTTTTATTATGGTTTTCGTTTATTCACAACCTAACAAGTATTTATGCAAAGTTTCATGATAATAGCATAAATCCTTCACTGAAAAAAAACTTCAACCTAAGGGTAAACCTCAAAATACCCCCTTTTTTCCATGATCAGTGAAGCATCAAGTTGGTGGCTTGGATAAATTTTTATTATGATTTTTGTTTACTCACAACCTAATGAGTATTTATGTAAAGTTTCATGATAATAGCATACATCCTTCACAGAAAAAAACTTAAACCGCAGGGTAAACCTGACTTGGGAGGGACGAACGGACAGACGGACACACCCGAACACTATATGCCCCCCTACTATCGTAGGTGGGGTATAAAAAGACCGTTTGTGGGTTTGGGTTGTGGCTAGTAATTTGACTTGAATGAATATGTTACGTTTCACCTTATATTGCTAGACTGCCCATACATTATAAGAACAACATTACGTATACAATAGCAGTACGTTAACAATAGGTTTTATGAAAAAAAGTTACTGTCTTTGCTTAATTCTTGACACTGTTCATGCTGAAAAACATAGATGCCATGGAGGACAGTTTACCATCTAAATCCATGGAAAAATAGTAGTGGTGGATTTCATGATGCCCTGACGTTTTGGGTTGTTTTTTTGCAAAATGTTCAAGGGACATTACTCCAAAATTACTCTCTCTGCTGAACTCAGAATAACATTTGGATCAAGTTTACAGATTAGTAACTTTCATAACAATTTTTCAGACATTGTCTTTTTGTTAAATCTGATAGCTCTCAATTTTAAAACATTTCAAAGTTTTCAAGGGGCATAACTCCCAAAACCACTTGGTCCTCTGAATTCAAATCAAAGTTGACCAAGTTTGTAGTAAACTACTTACAAACCATGTTAAAAGACTGCCTGGGATTTCATTCACAAGTTGTTGGGAAACCCAAAATTAACTAAATTTCAGTTTCAAGTGGAAAAACTCCAGAACCATTTGGATCTTTGAACCAAGTCAATGTTGCACATCTGCATTATATACTGAAGCATGCATTCCTCCAAGTTTGATAGAAAAATACCAAGCTGTTTATGAGGAGTTGAGGGTAATGGAAGCATACCCTAAGACTCGATAACTTAAAGTGCAAGTTTAATGATAAATACGGAATTCTGGAATTAAATGAAAAGAAAGAAAAACAAAATGCACGGTGCACATCTGCAATATACACTGAAAAATTCCTGCAAGTTTGGTTGAACAATATAAAGCTGTTTAGGTTGAGTTGTGGTTAATGGAGACATACTGTGGAATTACTGTGGACATCAATTTTCGCGGTTTTCATAAATATCACTATTTCGTGGGTACATAAATTCGTGGTGTCGAATTCTGTACACTTAAAACTCTAGAGTAAAATGCATTTCCTTGGGAACTAAATTTTGTGGTTTCAGCAAAGCGTGAAATCCACGAAAATTGGAACCCCACGAACAATAGTACTTTCACAGTATCCTAGACTCCAACTAGAGGCTCAGATACTGAGCCTGAATCGCTCACCTGACAAAATGCTTACAGCTGGTGATGAAAGTGATGTTTATCCCATAGGATCCTATGTTAAAATATGTTCTGTGCTGGCGATCTTGTTTTTTATCAGATCAAAACAAAATAAGCAATCTTAGTTTGACTGAATTTGCTTCAATAATGTAAGGGCATGTAATGAAAAAAAATGTTTTAATATGTGGGTAATATTTTAAACCAAGTTTCAATGCTGGGAGCTATCTTCTTTGTCAGATCCCAAAAAATTGAGAAATCTTTGTAAAGGACCTTCCATACATCAATTCTATAAAGTTTGCCTGAATTTGCTTCAATAGTTTCAGAGCAGATGTTGAAAAAGATGTTTTTCCCATAAGTCCAATGTTAAAACTAAGATCAGTGCTGGCGACCATGTTTTTATTGGATCATTACAAAATGAGCAATCTTTGTGAAGGACCTTCCATACATCATTCCTGTAAAGTTTGGTTGAGTTTGTTTCAGTTGTTTCAGAGGAGAAGGTGAAAATGTGAATTTCCCATAGGGTCAATGTTAAAATATGTTTTGTGCTGGCGGCCATGTTTTTTGTCGAATTGGAATTAAATGGGCAATCTTTGCAAAGGACCTTTAGTACATCATTCTTGTGGAGTTTGGATGAATTTGCTTCAGCAGTTACAGAGAAGTTGATGAAAATGTGGTTTTTTCCCATAGGGTCCTATGTTAAACCCAAGTTCTGCGCCGACGGCCATGTTTTTTATCGGATCAGATCGAAATGAGCAATCTTTGTATAGGACCTTTCATACATCATTCCTGTAAAGTTTGGTTGAATTTGCTTCAGTTATTTCAGAGGAGAAGATGAAAATGTGAATTTCCCATAGGGCCAAAGGTTAAACTATGGTCCTTGCTGGCGGCTATGTTTTTTGTCGAATCTGGATGAAATGAGCAATCTTTGCAAAGGACCTTTAGTACATCATTCCTGTAAAGTTTGCTTGTATTTGCTTCAGCAGTTACGGAGGAGTTGATGAAAATGTGATTTTTCCCAAAGGGTCCTATGATAAACCCAAGTTCTGCCCTGGTGGCCATGTTTTTTATCGGATCGGAACAAAATGAGCAATCTCTATAAAGGACCTTCCATACATCATTCCTGTGAAGTTTGGTTGAATTTGCTTCAGTGGTTTCAGATAGGAAGATGAAAATGTGAATTTCCCAGAGGGCCAATGTTAAACTGTGTTCCGCGGTGGCGGCCATGTTTTTTGAGGAATCCAAAATAAAATGAGCAAGCTCTGTTAAGGACCTTTAGTACATCATTCCCATAAAGTTTGGTTGAATTTGCTTCAACAGTATCAGAGGAGTTGATGAAAATGTGATTTTTCCCATAGGGTCCTATGTTAAACCTTAGAAGTTCTGAGCTGGCGGCCATGTTTTTCATTGCACCGGAACAAAATGAGCAATCTTTGTAAAGGACCTTCCATACATCATTCCTGTAAAGTTTGGTTGAATTTGCTTCAGTGGTTTCAGAGGAGAAGATGAAAATGGGAATTTCCCATAGGGCCAATGTTAAACTAAGTTCCGTGCTGGCGGCCATGTTTTTTGTCGATTCTGAATAAAATGAGCAATCTTTGTAAAGGACCTTTAGTGTATCAATCCTGTAAAGTTTAGTTGAATTTGCTTCACCAGTTTCAGAGGGGTTGATGAAAATGTGATTTTTCCCATAGGGTTCTATGTTAAACCTAAGTTCCGCGCTGGCGGCCATGTTTTTTTATCGGATCGGAACGAATTGAGCAATCTTTGTAAAGGACCTTCGATACATCATTCCTGTAAAGTTTGGTTGAATTAGCTTCAGTGGTTTCAGAGGAGAAAATGAAAATGTGAAAAGTTTAAAGGACGACAGACGACGGACGCCAAGAGATGGCAATGGCTCACACTGACCCTTTCGGTCAGGTGAGCTAATAAAAAAATGGGTCAAAGACTCAAATGGCCGGGTTGTGTTTTGGTGCTTCTAGCTATAAATAAAGTGTTGCTTATAGATTCTTAATGGGTCTGTGTTAAAAATATCGATAAAAAATGACTAATTTCCCAAGTCTGGAAAAATTTTCCAAAAAATTCCATAAAGTCAGGTACACATCTTCAATATGTATAGAAATATCTGTGAAGCTTCAAAGATCTAGGTTGAAAATTGTAGGAGGGGTTGATTTCACAAAATAGATACCCTTTGTTGAAAAAGTTGATAAAAATGACAAAGTTCCAAAGTATTGAAAAATATGAATAAAAAATCAAAATAATTCCATAAAGTCAGGTGCAAATCTTCAATAATTATGTTAATTATTAAAGATTAGTTAAACTAACTGTGTTACCCTCGTTAAATAAAGATTTTATTATTATTATTATTATTATTATTATATACAGTGCATGGCCATAATACCTTACGCAGCTGAATATTTCTCCGCACATTTCATATAAAAAAGACCGATGTTCAATAAAATATCTAGAATTCATCTCTTTTTGTATTTTCATGATTATTGTACCGTTAAAAGAGCTTGATGTACAGTTCCTTCCTATAATTAAGGAAAAATTTATTGATCAAGTTTCCACTACCCCACAATATAAACACAAATGCGAAAATTTCAAATCAAAATTTGTTATTTATCTTTGGTAAATTATGTCACCCAAATTTTCAGTCTGTGTTTAAATTTTGACAAAAAGTAAAATACTTGATACAAAATTATTTCAAAATTACAGGAAGAAGCTTTTGGTCAACATCTTTTAAACCGTGCACAAATCATAACAAGAGGCTCTCAAGAGCCTGTGTCGCTCACCTGGGTCCTGCAGTACTATAATTCCCAATTGATGGTCCATCTTTGGTGGTGTATGTACATAAAAATCAGAAACTTTTTATAAAATTTAATTAAAATTGTTCAAGCAGTTTCAGAGAAGATTTTTGAATGCAGTTTCCAAACTTAAGGGGCTTGTGTTAATCTATGTTCCCTGCTGGCAGCCATTTAACATAAAACTTTGAAGAGGGTCACATAAGGACTATCATATCAAAATTCTACTAAAATTGTTCATGCAGTTTCAGAGGAGAAGATCTTTTTATGCATATCCCACTGGGTCCAATGTTAAACTAAGTTTTGCTACTGGTGGCCATGTCGGAAGACGGATCAGCACCAAAGTAACAAGCTTGGTCAAAATCTCACAAGTTTCATTTATAAAATGTTTAAATTGAATCCATTCAATGGTTTTCCATGATATCTTTGTATGCATTTCCCCTTAGGTTCCAATTCATTGCTGGCAGCCATGTTGGATGATGGGTCAGAACTGAAGTAACAACACTTGGTCAGCTTCTCATAAGCAAAGTTTGGATTAAATCTATTAAGCAGTTCTCTAGAAGAAGATCTTTTGTTAAATTAAGTTCACAGCTGGTGACACTTGGTCAGCACCTGACAGGCATCATTCATGTCATGTTTGATTTAAATCCATTCAGCAGTTCTCTAGAAGATCTTTGTGTGCATTTCCCATAGGGTCCAATGCTGTCGGTCATGTAAGATGACAGATTGGCACCAAAGTAATAACACATGGTCAGCACCTCATAAACATCATTCATGCCAAGTTTGGTTCAAATCCATTCAGTGGTTCTAAAGTAGAAGTTCTTTGTATGCATTTTCCCATATGGTCCAGTCCAATGTTAAAATTAAGATCCCGCTGGTGGCCATGTTGGATGATAGATCAGCACCAAAGTAACATCACCTGGTCAGCACCTCATCAGCATCATTCATGCCCAGTTTGGTTCAAATCCATTCAGTGGTTCTCAAGAAGAAGTCCTTTGTATGAATTTCCCCATTAGGTCAAATGGTAAACTAAGTTCCCCGCTGGCGGCCATCCTGGAAGGGGTCGGAAAACTTGAATGTGTTCAATAAGATATAGTCCTTAACATGCTGAACATTTTTGCAATTTAAACTTGACCTCTATCTAAAAGCGTTTTTGAAATATAGGACAAAAAGTAAAAAATCACGAAAAATTTGACCAATAAAGGACCACAACTCATATATAGGTAATTGGATTTTCTTCAAAATATCCATGTGGGTAGATCTTAACATGCTGAACATTTTTTTGCAATTTAAACTAAGTATATCTGTTATAGTTTTTTAAATAAAAAAATAAAAAACATCAAAATTTTGAAAATTTTACGGAAAAAGGGCAATAGCTCTTAGACGGGTCATCAGATTTTCTTCAAAATTTCAGCATGGGTAGATCTTCTCATGCTGATCATTTTTACATAGTCAGATTTTCTGTAACGATTTTTGAGTTATTTGCCAAAAACTGTAATTTACCCCTATGTTCTATTTTTAGTAACGGCAGACATTGTTTGACCTAAGGCATACAAAATAACAAATTTGAAACTAGATACCCTATTGATGATTCATTTAAAGTTTGGTTCCATTTGACCCAGTGGTTTCAGAGGAGAAGATTTTTGAAAGTGAGCTAACGAACGGATGGACGCCGGACGCCAAGTGATGGCAATAGCTCACCCTGGCATAGCCAGGTGAGCTAAAAATTGGAATTTTTTTAACATCGGCTGTTTCTACATTAAATGCACAGGGAAATTTTCTAGTGCGTACTACATTATGGCCACGCACTGTATAATATCTATAAAACATTCTGTGAAGTTTCAAAGATCTAGGTTGAAAACTGTAGGAGGAACTGATTTCACAAAACAGGTACCCTTTGTTGAAAATGTCAATAAAAAATGACTAAGTTCCAAAGTCAATAAAAATGACTAAGTTCCAAAGTCTGTAAAAACAGGAAAAAATTTCCAAATAATGCCAAAAGTGACACTTGCACATCTTCATTATATATAAAAACATTCTGTGAAGTTTTGAAAAACTGTAGGAGGAGTTGATTTCACAAAATATGTACCCTTTGTTGAAAATGTTGATAAAAAATGACTAAGTTCCAAAGTCCGTAAAAATAGGAAAAAATTCTCAAAATAATACCAACTAGAGGCTCAGATACTGAGCCTGAACATCATTCCTGTAAAATTTGGTTGAATTTGCTTCAGTGGTTTCAGAAGAGAAGATGAAAATGTGATTTTCCCATAGGGTGCAATGTTAAACTATGTTCCGTGCTGGCGGCCATGGTTTTTATTGGATCGGAATGAAATGAGCAATCTTTGTTGAAGACCTTTAGTACATCATTCCTGTAAAGTTTGGTTGAATTTGCTTCAGCGGTTTCAGAGGAGAAGATGAAAATGTGATTTTTCCCATAGGGTCCTGAATGTTAAACGTAAGTTCTGCGCTGGCAGCCATGTTTTTTTATCAGATCGGAACGAAATGAGCAATCTTTGTAAAGGACCTTCCATACATCATTCCTGTAAAGTTTGGTTGAATTTGCCTCAGTGGTTTTAGAGGAGACTAGATGAAAATGTGATTGTTCTGTGGTGGCGGCCATGTTTTTTCTATCAGATCCAAACGAAATGAGCAAACTTTGTTGAGGACCTTAAGTACATCATTCCTGTAAAGTTTGGTTGAATTGGCTTCAGCGGTTTCAGAGGAGAAGATGAAAATGTGATTTTTCCCATAGGTTCCAATGTTAAATGTAAGGGACCAACCATTTAAGCTGAAGCGGGGGGGGGGGTTATGGTTTTTTTTCTGGACAGAAAAATTTATTTATTTTTTTCACGTGTATCAACAAAATATTTTTTTTCCAAAATGAACATTATTTTTTTGGGCAGAAAGCCTCCATCAGAAATTTTTTTTCATCATTTTGGCAGCCAAAATATTTTTTTCACAGAAAATCAGCTCCAAAGTATTTTTTAGAAAAAAAAACCATAGCCCCCGCCCCCTTCAAGTTAAATGGTCGGTCCCTAAGTTCAGTGCTGGCCGCCATGTTTTTTATCGGATTGGAACAAAATGAGCAATCTTTGTTGAGGTTGAGGACCTTTAGTGCATCATTCCTGTAAAGTTTGTTTGAATTTGCTTCAGCAGTTTCAGAGTAGAAGATGAATTTGTTGTTTTTCCCATAGGGTCCAATGTTAAAACTAAGTTCATCACTGGCAGCCATGTTTTTTATCAGATCAGAACGTTATGAGCAATCTTTGTAAAGGACCTTCCATACATCATTCCTGTAAAGTTTGGTTGAATTTGCTTCAGTGGTTTCAGAGGAGAAGATGAAAATGTGATTTTCCCATTGGGTGCAATGTTAAACTAATTGTTCTGTGCTGGGGCCATGTTTTTTATCCGATTCAAAGGAAATGAGCAATCTTTGTTAAGGACCTACGCCCCTTTAGTACATCATTCCTGTAAAGTTTGGTTGCATTTGCTTCCCTGTTTTCAGAGAAGATGAACATGTGATTTTGCCCATAGGGTCCAATGTTAAACCATAGTTCAGCGCTGGCGGCCATGTTTTTATCGGATAGGAACGAAATGAGCAATCTTTGTAAAGGACCTTCCAAACATCAGTCTTGTAAAGTTTGGTTGATTTTGCTTCAGTGGTTTCAGAGGAGAAGATGACAATGTGAAAAGTAAACGGATGGACGTCGGATGACGGACACCAAGTGATGGCAATAGCTCACACTTACCCTTTGGGTCAGGTGAGCTAAAAAGGGAGGTGCACATCTACAATATATATAGAAACATTTTGTGAAGTTTCAAAAATGTAGGTTGAAAACTGTAGGAGGGGTTGATTTCACAAAGTCAGTATCCCATTTTTCCCCGCCCGCCCGACAGACGTACTATAACCCAGATTCTAATACGACTCTCTTCTTTCGCTTTGGAAACAAAGCTATGTTCTAATTCCAACAATATTTTTTAGCACATGGGAATTTTTTTTTTACAAAAGGAATTTCGTAATTTACAATTTCACATTTTATTCACTTAATATTCATTTACTGCATATTTTGTGTAAATAAAGTCTTAAATAATGAATCGCCCAAAAAGCCACGTCAAATAATGACAATAATAACAAGAAATGGATGTCGATACGACATAAAACCGGGGTTTCCTTTACTATTTGAACGGAGAAATAGATACTTGTGTGAAAAGCTGTTTAACTCATACCTCATGTCATTATGTGCAGTGTATGCCATTACTCTTATTGCGACACACATAGAATAATACCCCAGTATTGTTTGATGATGATCCAAAAATTCTCCTTTGTTGAAAGATGAACTGAAGCTTTACAACTAAACAATACCTATTGTGGAAGTGTGAATCTGCTTTAGGACATTCTATTGTCAATCGACTCTTGATTAAATTACCCATGGAAAAAATTTCCTTCCTTGGTCAAGAATTTTGTTGCAACTTATTCTAATGTCATTTAATTCTTGACCGAGGAAGGAAATTTTTTCCATAGGTAATTTAATCAAGAGTCGATTGACAATAGAATGCCCTAAAGCAGATTCACACTTCTACAATAGGTATTGTTTAGATGTAAAGCTTCAGTTCATCTTTCAACAAAGGAGAATTTTTGGTTAATCACTTAACAATACTGGGGTATTATTCTATGTGTATCGCAATAAAAATCACTGAAAAGGTATACTTTACTTAAAAATCAAACAAAAGGCATACAGTCAAAAACGCCTATAAATTTCTAAGTTCAAAGGGGCATCACTCGTGGAAAAATTGCACGATGAAAAATCCTCGACAATATGCACATTTACATATGATGTCCTTGCTACATACAAAGTTTCATGAAATTCTGTTGAACGGTTACAGAGGAATTGCGCTTACAAACATATGGTCAAAACACCTATAAATTCTAAGTTCAAAGTGGCATAAGTCCTGGTAATTCAATGAAAAATCCCCGACAATATGCACTGTTGAGCCCTTAAGTGTAATCCTTACCTTAAATGTAATCCGATTACACTTAAGGTTAAGGACCACCCTTAAATGAGGGGCCTGATGGGGGGGTCTCATCACGAATCACGAAAAAATAATTCGGACCAATCACAGTTCACGGGAAATTCATTTTGTCAATCACGGATCAAACAATGTTCTAATAACGATTCACGACAAATTAATGAAATGGAAAACGAATCACGGGGAATTGAAATCCCTGATCACGGAGAACGAAATAAACCCATCGGCCCCCTCCTAAATGTAATCCCGGTTACATTTACGGTTGCAGGACCTCCCTAAATTGTAACCGATTACAATTAAGGGAGATAGTGTACATATGCCTGCAGTACCTACCGTAATTGTAATCCCTCGGAATTAGTTTACCATTTGCAGCGCATATAAGATAAGAAAACGTGTTCCTGAGTCATATTCGTTTTAAATAGCCATCGTTACCATCGAAACAAAAAAGGGCGGAGAAAAAGTGCTCAGAATTGTTTCAAAATATTATACAAAAGAAATGTAACAACGGCAGTAGAATACCGAAGGAACAAGGGAAGCGATGACTACAAAAGTCCAAAGACATGGCAAAAAAGGAAACAGATAAAACAAAATAGACAAAACAAGGACGTGAGACAGCTACAATGCACGGAAATAAAAAGGTAACATTAAGAACTAAGGCACTCATAGTGTGAACTCCTATGAAAATTGTTTTAATTAAAGCATTCAATTCCCTTAAACGGAAAAGTAGACGGAATGGTATGAAAAGAATAGAAATTCTTTCTTTTAAACAATATTTTTAACCAGAGTCAAGGTAGTGACCAATTTGCTAGCGACAAATTTTTGTTTTCTGTTTTTATTCTAGAAATAAGATAATTGCTAGCGTTTTCATGGGGATAAATCAAGTAGCTAAGAATCGTTTGAAAATGTACAAACAGGAGTTTAAAGATTTGTAGACACTATTCTGAGGGCTGAAAATTTTCTAATGACAACCGTTGTAATGGAATCGAAAATGAGGGACGGAAGGATCTTTTTCGGGACACCGTGATTAGTTGTTTTATTCAACGGGCTGATTCTGGATTAACCCGTAACAATACCCATGATAAACGGAATACAAAATGTAGGAATCTTCATTTTTCGGGATCAGGATTAAGTCATTTATTTACTGGGAAAATCGGGATTTTGTCATTATTTTCGCGTGAATCCGAGATCAGACCCCCTCCTTCTCCCTCTAAAAGAACGGGAAGATAAAAAAACAGTCAGGATAAACATTTACAGGAGAGGTGACCAGGATGGGTTGTCTTATGTTAGCTCGAATCGCAAAATCCTTCATTCTAAGAACAATCAGACAGCAACAAAATAAATACTTTAATTTATCGGGTCAGACTGATACTGGGATTTGTACGGAAATACCTGCTGCTTCCTTGCGAAATCCTGCAGAGAGTTTCTAGTTAATGCTACTGTTGTTCAATATTGAGGACGATGCGAAATTTTCACAAATCTTTTTACATGCAGTTTTGTCAGAGACATAAATCCCAGAGATTCGAAACTACGAGAAGTATCGTGATATATCGCGTCTACCCTGACACTATCAATATTGGCGCTAATAATGACGCATTGATACGCCCCCCCCCAAAAAAAAACAAAAAAAAAAAAACAACAACAACAACAACAACAAAAAACATGTTATTACAACACTGCCTTTAATGAAAAAAGCGGTTATTTGGTAATAATGACGGTCTCTTCATTAACTGAAAGAAAAATCAACTTAATAAATAATTTATCGGAAAACAACATTTGGATGTTTCAGTGGAAAAGATATTGGAACAGTTTGTTTGATGTTGCCCGTTATTCACCAGTTTTCAAAATTTTTATTTTTCTGTTATCTGGTTTGAAATCAATTTTCCGTTTTGCTATTATTGGGATACCCCTTGTCCCCCCTCAAAACATTTAGAATATATCGGAAATATTTACAAAAATGGTATACGACAATGGCAAACTAGAACAAAAATGCGATGACAATAACATTTGCAATGAACAAAAACACAAATCAAATTTTACCAAGAACGCAACCCATCTTAACACAAAAACGAAACAAGAGACACACATGAAAAAGTATGGGAAAGCGGTATTGACTTTGTTTTTTACTGAAAAGAATCACTGGTTATATTTTTCTTTATTTTAATATAGACAGTCTATACAAATTCTGTTCTGTTCATACCGTACCAGTGGTCACCGACGTTTATTTTTTCATCTCGGTTAAGAGCTCTGTAAAGGACAATTCAGTAAACATTTGAGTTCACTTTTTAGTATTATTAATTGACAAATCTGCATGAACTTCCAATATCCAGTTATTTTCGTGATTTCTGGTATTTTAAAATTCCAACTGTACAGTCACTTGCCCATAATTCCAGATTTCCGATAGTAATTCTAAGCACTTTTTCTCCGCCCTTTTTTCCCATGGTAATGATGGCTACTTAAAACAAATATGACTCATAATCAAGCTATGGCGAACACGTTTTCTGATCTTATATGTACTGCAAATTGTAAACTAATTCCGAAGGATTACAATTACGGTAGGTACTGTAATCTCCCTTAATTGTAATCGGTTACAATTAAGGGAGGTCCTGCAACCGTAAATGTAACCGGGATTACATTAAAGGGTGGTCCTTAACCTTAAGTGTAATCGGATTACATTTAAGGTAAGGATTACACTTAAGGGCTCAACAA
>MJUU01038729.1:145438-169653 GCA_002080025.1 Modiolus philippinarum | reverse complement strand
CGNCTGATCTTATATGTACTGCAAATTGTAAACTAATTCCGAAGGATTACAATTACGGTAGGTACTGTAGGCATATGTTCACTATCTCCCTTAATTGTAATCGGTTACAATTAAGGGAGGTCCTGCAACCGTAAATGTAACCGGGATTACATTAAAGGGTGATCCTTAACCTTAAGTGTAATCGGATTACATTTAAGGTAAGGATTACACTTAAGGGCTCAACAATGCACATCTACATATGATGTCCTTGCTACATACAAAGTTACATGAAATTCTGTTGAACGGTACCGTTACAGAGGAGTTGCGCTTACAAGATTTGGCAGACGCCCGCCCGCCCAACCGCCGTACATCAGCATTTCCCAATAGGAAAACCCGGTTAAAAATTTACAACAGTTACTGAATTTAGGATCGGAACTGAAATTGACATAACCGTAACCTAGGAAAGAATGTGTTGTTGTTATGAAATCTTATCCATGTTGCATATCATGCCCTACAATTTAAATATAAAATTAATTTTTGAACATTAATAAAAGTTTTATTTCTTTTCTTTTTTGGCTTCAAATATAACAAGTAAGCAGTCATATAAATCAGAAATACAACCACCTCACACTTATACCTGCTTAGATTTCAAAATATCCGTATCTTATATGTTTTATAACAGATTATTTGTGTTAATTCTGTGTCAGAAATTCATAAGTTTATGAGCCACGGTTATAAAATAACGAATATAGATTTCTCTTTGTCCATTTATGTGTGTTTGTATGCAGTTTTCTGACATATTTCAATTTTAGTGTCAAACCCAATATTGCTCTCGAAGAGCCGCTTCGAATGTTCAAAACTCTTGTTAAATATATTAGAATCGAAATAGATTATTGCAATTGGGCTCTATGCGAATTAGAACATGGTCAGACCTTATTTTTGTCTTCATTTTATACCTCGCTATCGCTTGGTATAAAATATTGACAAATATAAGGTCTGTCCATGTTCCAATTCGCATAGAGCCCGCTTGCAATAATCTATTTCTTAATTTGCACTCCCTGCAACCCGGCCAATAAAATGACAAAAGTCCTAAAAAGGAAAGAAATGCATGGTGCATATCCTCAATATATACTCAAGCATTCCTCTAAGTTTGGTTGAAAATACAAAGCCATTGAAGATGAGATGCGGATAATGGAGACGTACCCTCAAAGACTCCAATTAGCTAAAATGACAAAGTCCAAAAACCACCATAAAATATGGAAAAAACAAAATGCATGGTGCACATTTTCAACGTATACTGAAGCATTCCTGCAAGTTTGATTGAAAAGTACAAAGCTGCTGAGGAGGATTTGCAGATAATGGAGACGTACCCTCAAGACTCCAGTAAGATAAAATGACAAAGACCATAAAACAGGGTAAAATCTGTAAAAAAACAAGAGGCTCTCAAGAGCCTGTATCGCTCACCTGGGTCACGGCTGACACAATAAGTTAAAATTATCACAACGTTTAAAGTTCTCGTTTTCAAATTTGTTTATTGACTGTTTAAGGGTCTCATTTTGAAGTTTGCTGATGATATATGATCCCAAATTAAACTATGTTCACCACAGGCATCTATTTTTGATGGGGCGTAGACCAACTGTCACTTTTCTTGAAGACCATGTTAGGATCATTGTGCCTCACTTTGGTTCCAATTGGCATAGTATTTTCAGAGGAGATCTTTAAATGATTTCCCATGGGGTCCAAGGTTAAACAATGTTCCCTGCTGACTGCCATCTTGGATGCTATGCGGACATGCCAGACACATTTTATGAAGGGGACCAAGTAAGGACCATTGTGACTAAGTATGATTCCAATTGGCCATGTACTTTCAGAGGAGAAGATCTTTTAATATGTTTCCCTATGGGGTCCAATGCTAAAATTATGTTCCCTCCTGGCGGCCATCTAGGATATGATGTGGACTTGCTGAACACATTTTTTAAAAGGGGCCACGTAAGGACAATTGTGACTAAGTTTGGTTCCAATTGGCCCAGTATTTTCAGAGGAGAAGATTTTTGCAAGATTGTCCAATTTTGGACAAAGTTCCCCGCTGGCGGCCATCTTGGATGACGTGCAGACTTGCTGGACAAAATTTTTAAAGGGGACCACCGAAGGACTATTGTGACCAAGTTTGGTTCCAATTGACGCAGTGGTTTCAGAGAAGATCTTTGAATGCTTTCCCATAGGGTCCAATGTTAAACCACGTTCCCTGCTGGCAGCCATCTTGGATATGATACGGACTTGCCAGACATTTTTTTAGAAAGGGGCCACCTAAGGACCATTGCGCCCAAGTTTGGTTCCATTTGGCCCAAGCTGTTTCAGAGAAGAGAAGATGTTTGAGTGAAAAGTTTATGACAGATGGACCACTGACAAATGGCTAGAAGATCACCATGGCATAGACATGCAGGTCAGATACAAAGTTATGAAGACATAATAGCTCTGATGCTATTAAAGTATTTATCTGGAAGAGCCATTTACATGGTTTGCAGGCAGACGTTACATCTTGATACAAATACTACTATATACAATTATTATTAATTTGTGAAATAAGTATAGTTTATGAAAGTACTTTTGCAAAAAATGTAAAAGTTTGTATAAAAACACTTTTTTGCTCTTGATTATGGAACAAATAATTATTTTTAATAAAGTGATAACAGGGAATTTCTCTTAAACTTAAAAAAGAAAAGTAAAATAAAGAAGATTTGAACACAGAATTTAAAGGGAAATAACTCATAACCATATGGCATTGAAAAAAAAATTGGTGAAAAAGAGTCAATAACTACAACACAGGCAGTTGGATTTTCTTCAAAATTTCAGAGTATGTAGACCTTGATAAGCTGAACATTTTTGCAATTTACACTTCACCTCTATCTTTTACAGTTTTTGAAATAAAAAATAAAAAATGCATAAATTTTGAAAATTTTACGGAAAAAGGGCTGTAACTCTGAGACGGGTTTTCCGATTTTGTTCAAAATTGCAGGGCAGATAGATCTCGTCATTCTGAACAATTTTACTCCTGTCAGATTTTTGATATCTGCAACGGTTTTTGAGTTATTTGCCAAAAACAGCAATTTACCCCTATGTTCTATTTTTAGTAACAGCAGCCATGTTGTTTGGTCCTCGAACTAACCGAACACATTTTTTAAACAACATACCCTGGTGAAGACCCAGGCCAAGTTTGGATTAAATTGGCCCAGTGGTTTCAGAGGAGAAGATTTTTGAAAAAAAGTTTACGACGGACGGACGGACGACGGACGCCAAGTGATGGCAAAAGCTCACCCTGGCATAGCCAGGTGAGCTAAAAAAGCAGCGTCTACCAAAAGTTATCCTGAAATGATGAAATCGTGGTACACATATTCCAGGTAAATCGCCCCTAAAAAAGTCGCCCCAATGCAAACATCGCCCCAATAAAGCTCGTGCCTAAAAAGTCGCCCCAAGGAACATTCGTCCCTAAAAAGTCACCCCATGGAAAACTCGTCGCTAAAAAGTCATGCCATGGGAAATTCGTCCCCATAAGCCTCCATATATGAAAGTCCCTACATTTCCTACAATTCCACCCTCACTTTCAAAAATAATGTGATCTGACTGTTTTAAAATTTGCCAGCTGATATTTAACATGCCAAAACCACTGCTGCCAAAATCCCGCTGTAAACAACAAATAATGCTTAGTAAAGAACTCTTTCTTTTATTTTTACTATCAGTTTTTCTCTAGAAAATAAAAATATTTAGAATTAAAAATAAGGGACAACACGAAACACTCGCAATGACCAAAACACAAACCAAACACAAACACCACAACTCAAAACTCAAACTAACATACAAAAAAGACAAGTAACAAACATAGTTAACTATAGGGAAACGGGATAGCCGGACTTGGTACCAACACTAACAAATGTCAGTGGTAGGGTTGAACCGGTTTATGGCTACTCAAAACCTCCCCTTTCTCTTTTCGGTTCTCCTATAGTGAAATAAACAAACAAATAAAAACCAAAGCAGGTAGACCACATTCTGGAACATGAAGTAATAGGGGGACGAAACATAATTTTGACAGAAGGGTCAAGAAGTGCTTGCTGCTAACTGCCGGCCCACTCAAGTAGCCTAGTCTGTTGATGAAATACTGTCGTTTGTTAATTTGATATTATAATACTATTTCATAGGCATTTTGTAATGTGTTGTAATGAGCTGTGATTTGTTTTTATTCATGCTAAGTTTGGTTCAAATCCATTCACAGGTTCTCAAGAAGAAGTTTTTTGTATGCATTTTCCCATAGGGTCCAATGTTAAAATTTAGTTCCCTGCTGGTGGCCATGTTGGATGATGGATCGGCACCAAAGTAACAACACCTGCTCAGCACCTCATAAGCATCATTCATGCCAAGTTTGGTTCATAAGCATCATTCATGCCAAGTTTGGTTCAAATCCATTCAGTGGTTCTCAAGAAGAAGTTCTTTGCATGCATTTTCCCATAGCGTCCAATGTTAAAATTAAGTTGCCCGCTGGCAGCCATGTTATTGACAGATCGGCACCAATGTAACACTTAGTCAGCACCTCATAATCATCACTCATGCCAAGTTTGGTTCAAATCCATTCAGTGGTTCTCAAGAAGAAGTTCTTTGTATGCATTTTCCCAAAGGGTCCAATGTTAAAATTAAATTCCCTGCTGGCAGCCATGTTGGATAACGGATCGGCACCAAAGTTACAACACTTGGTCAGCACCTCATAAACATCATTCATGCCAAGTTTGGTTCAAATCCACTGAGTGGTTCTCAAGAAGTTCTTTGTATGCATTTTCCCATAGGGTCCAATGTTAAAATTAAATTCCCCGCTGGCAGCCATGTTGGATGACGGATGACGGATCGGCACCAAAGTTACAACACTTGGTCAGCACCATAAACATCATTCATCCCAAGTTTGCTTCAAATCCATTGAGCGGTTCTCAAGAAGAAGTTCTTTGTATGCATTTTCCCATAGGGTCCAATTTTAGACTAAGTTCCCCACTGGCGGCCATGTTGGATGCCGATCCTGCTGGCAGCCATGTTGGATTACGGATAGGCACCAAAGTTACAACACTTGGTCAGCACCTCATAAACATCATTCATGCCAAGTTTGGTTCAAATCCACTGAGTGGTTCTCAAGAAGAAGTTCTTTGTATGCATTTTCCCATAGCATCCAATGTTAAAATTAAGTTCCCCCTGGCGGCCATGTTGGATAACGGATTGGCACTAAAGTAACAACACTTGGTCAGCACCTCATAAGCATCATTCATGCCAAGTTTGGTTCAAATCCATTCAGTGGTTCTCAAGAAGTTCTTTGTATGCATTTTCCCATAGGGTCCAATGTTAAAATTAAATTCCCCGCTGGCAGCCATGTTGGATGACGGATCGGCACCAAAATTACAACACTTGGTCAGCACCACATAAACATCATTCATGCCAAGTTTGGTTCAAATCCATTGAGTAGTTCTCAAGAAGAAGTTCTTTGTATGCATTTTCCCATAGGATGCAATGTTAAACTAAGTTCCCCACTGGCGGCCATGTTGGATGCCGAGTTGGCAACAAAGTAACAACACTTGGTCAGCACCTCATAAGTAACATTCATGCCATGTTTGGTTTAAATCCATTCAGTGGTTCTCCAGAAGAAGATCTTTGTATGCATTTTTCCATAGGGTCCAACGTTAAACTAAGTTCCTTGCTGGCGGCAATGTTTGATGACGGATCGGCAACAAAGTAACAACACTTGGTCAGCACCTCATAAGTATCATTCATGCCAAGTTTGGTTTTAATCCATTCAGCGGTTCTCAAGAAGAAGTTCTTTAAAGGAAAAGTTTACGACGGACGGACGGACGATGGACGACGGACGAAAAGTGATCGCAAAAGCTCACCCTTGCTATAGCTAGGTGAGCTAAAAAACACAAAACTTAAGAAAAACAAATTGCATGGTGCACATCTTCAATATATACTGAAGCATTCCTGCAAGTTTAGTTGAAAAGTGCTAAGCAGTTTAGGTGATGAAGATAATGCTTAAAATTTTTTAGCCATACAGACGGACAGACAGGCAGACAGACGGACGCAAGAAGACAGATAGTGATCCCTTATGTGTCTATCCTGCACTAGGTGCAGGCAACACAAAAATTGAACTTGGTTCAGTTTTGTGGTATGCAAACAACAGACCAAGTTCAAGGACTATCTGCAATTTTGTTCAAAGTTTGAAGACTGTATGTTTTTTTTATCATTTGGAAACCTTTGGGGGACATTTTTGTCATTATTTTCTGATTGTGTGTCCAGTGATCACATACCAAAGCAGAATGGGTTGTTTAAGAATTTGTAGATAAGCATTTTGTAGATGGCAAATACAAGCTCTTATTCTAAACATTTAATTTACTTTCAGATCTATTTTACATGTTATAAGGGGCCAAGATGTTCCAAAATCATACCTTTACAAATTCTTATTGTCCACTGGACATCCAATTACTTGCATAGGTTATATTGCTTTGCATAAAACTTGGGAGCATTTTCCTCGATCAAAACTGTATTTAATACCATATCTCATTTTCGCTTTTTGGTTAGAACCAATTTATCATATGTTCTTTCAGCATTTATACATGTATTCAGTCTTTGGTCTTCCAAATATTTTGATTTTACTGAAGACATTCAAATTGTCAAAATTTCTGCCAGCAGATACTAAATTCACAATTACTTTGGAATTTTGTTATTTAGTCCTGTTTTTGCTAATGTAACCTGACTGAAACTTCACAACAGAATTTCAAGATTAAAGAAATAATGTGTTGATGTGCATATTGACAGCAATTCCTGATCCAATATTCCAATATTTTTTTCATGGGTGCGCTTGGTTGGGCAGTTCTGAACATGTTCTTTCAGTTCCAGTTCCAGAGACCAATCGAACGAAAAGGAAAACACAAGAATAATGTTGTCAAAACTAATTATATTTTTTTAATTTTACTTGACTATTAATCATTATTTTTTTTGTTTTTGGTGTCATAAATTGAATAATATAACTTTTAAAGACAGTTTATGAAAAAAATTACAACACCAGTTGTTAATCAATAATTTCTCGGAAGACTACTTTTGTCAATTCAAAGGCGATTTGGGTATAAATTCAATGCTCAAACCTCTGAAAATAATTTGTCTGTCATGTAAATGTTGTTCGTTTGTATCATTTGCAAAAATCCAGCACATTTTCCTGCAAAAACTGTTAAAATCGTTTATTTTTTCTCAAAATATTCTTTTGGTCGCCATATTGAATTCTGTCTGCACCACCTTTTTTTCAGCGCAGATGGAACCTGTTCCGAACAGTGTTCCATTCTGTTTGATTGTCAGTTCTGGGTGTTTCATTAGTTCAGAACACTCCGAACCTTCCAACCGAGCGCCACCCATGTGAGTTCTGAACTCATACAAAGCCAGACTACTGAAATTATTTGAAAACCGCTTTATATAATTTCATGTAAAATTGTGCATTTATAAATGTCATAATGTAAAGTCTAGCTATGAAATCTGAAATCTAAATCAATTGCGCTTGTTTTTTTTCTTTGGATTTTTGACACTTTTCACCAGTATGTTCAATTCCTTTGTAACTGGACTCGAGAATTCATAAAATTTTGAACTTATATTATTATACTAGGTAGATTTTAATGTACACCAGAAATCCATGGCATTTCCATAGGTATTTGAATTTGACCAAATATTCTACTTAACAGTTTAATGCCCCAGAAACCGCTAAATTATACAGTTGAACCTCAAAAGCCAAACCTCCGAAAAAGACTACTCTAGAATCATAATTACCAGATCATCTTAAACCGGATAATTCTTTTATCCCAAAACAGGCTTCAGAAGTTCCACTGTATATCAAAGAATAACAAGAATAGAATTCCTGGGTCCCCCGCCGCTCAAGCAATATACTAGTATACTGTATATGAAATTGAAATATTTCAAACATTCAGGGCAGTTCCAAAATTAAATATGTGGGAATACAAAAAGTATCGACCACGGCAGATGTTCGAACTTCACCACGGTATTAGTGGTATTAACATTTGGTATAAATTTTACGAAAATCTGTCAAAATTTGTAGCCAATAGAGTGCTTACAGGGTCAATTTTTGGATAAAACGGTGTTGTTATTTTGGTCAAAGTCCAATAACTCCGTCAAAAAGCCTGGACAGAAACTGATCTTCGAACTCAACCAAGGTGTTAGTGGTATAAACATTTGGTATAAATTTCATGAGACTCCATTACAATTTGTAGGCATGAGAGCGCTAACAAGGTAAATTTTTGGATAAGACAGTCATTATTTTCGTCAAAGTCCCATTACTCCGTCAAAAAGTATTGACCGAGGCTGATTTTCAAGCTTGACCAAGGTATTAGTGGTATAAACATTTTATATAAATTTCATCAGAATCTGTCAAAATTTGTAGGCATGAGAGTGCTTACAAGGTCAAATTTTGGCTAAAACGTTGTTGTTATTTTGGTAAAAGTCCCATAACTCCGTCAAAATGTATCGACCAAGCTGATTTTCGAACTTGACCAAGATATTATTGGTATAAACATTCGATATAAATTTCATGAGAATCCGTTAAAATTTGTAGGCATGAGAGTGCTAGGTCAATTTTTGGCTAAAATAGTGTCATTATCCCATAACTCCGTCAAAAAGTATCAACCAAGGCTGATTTTCGAACTTGTCCAAGGTATAAGTGGTATAAACATTTTGTATAAATTTCATGAAAATCTGTCAAAATTTGTTGGCATGAGAGTGCTTACAAGGTCAATTCTTGGATAAAACAGAGTCATGATTTCGGACAAAGTCCCATAACTCCGTCAAAAAGTATCGACCAAGGCTGATTTTTTAACTTGACCAAGGTATAAGTGATATAAACATTTGGTATAAATTTCATGAAAATCCGTTATAATATGTAGGCATGAGAGGGCTTACAAGAAAGTGTGACGGACGGATGCATACACGCACGCCCGGCATTTCTGTCGCAGATGCTTACAAGAAAGTGTGACAGACGGACGGACACACAGATGCCTGGCATTTCTATGTCCCCGCTCCGTGTTGCGGCAGGGGACAATAATTTGAACATTTTGACCTTTGTATATAATTTATTCATATTTACATTGTATATAAAAATAATGAGCTATACATATAACAAGATAAAATACAAATAAAAACAAAAATAAAAATCTGCTTTGTGTACAAAAACATCTATTTAAATTTACCATAACCCTAGCTTTCAGTCTGGAATTCTGCCCATTACTGTCACACAGAAATTAAGAAATTAACCAAATAAATATATTTTTATTGATCCTACATGTATTAATAATCTAAACTAAATTTACAGCATTTGAATTACTGTAAAGAAAGCGACAAAATTTTAAACATGACTTTTAGTTTTAAATATTCTCTAAATCATAAGTTTACACAAATGATAAACTACAAGCCTTACAATTAAATGTTTCCAAGTGTAACAGTCTACTTATTTTTCAATTCTATTTCTTTATCTTTAAAAAAAATTGAAGGAAAAAGATGTGTGAATTTGTCTATTTTTTTATTAATTTTATGTACACAGAACAGATTTTATAAATTATAATAATCACAGACCATTTAATGGGAGGGCAAGATGATATCATGAGGGACACTCACAGACAAGACAAATGAAACAGCAAGTTCTTGGAAGATGATTAAAACACTATAGAAAATACAACATATTATTTTTATTACAAAGTATTTTCCAATATTATAAAAATTTAGTTTTCAATATAATTTATCACTATTGTATTGTTTTTTCTTCTAAACAATATCATTTAACACATTAACTAGAACATGGACAAAGACTGGTGTCAAAATTAAGAAAATAAAGGGAAATATTTTGTGACTGTATTTGTCAATTTTGACTAAGAACCCTGTCCATCCTAAATGTACCAATATAATTACTAATTAACATTCTAGATTCTATTATCTACTTTGATAACATCATAACCATCACACATAACATTTAATGGAAAAATTTTCCCCAACAAATTAGATAAGTAAGTTTTGATTTAAAGACTTTCTCTAGTTTTCATGAAGGCAACGATTCTTTTTTTATATTCCTATAAAGTATCACTTCAAACAGAATGAAATAGAAAAATTTACCATTTTTTTGCATAGATTTGAAAACTAAAAATATTTAAAAAATTTGGTAAACAAATCATCAAAAATAAATTTAAGAAGTAATGATAAATTTACACAGATTACATGCCCAAACAGTTGCAACGGTTGATTCTCAGAACAGATACACACTGAATCACAGTAATGCTGACACATACTTTACTCAAACAAACACATTCATTACTCTCAACAATCACTGGTAAATCATAAATCATACATGAAAATGACTGGAAGCAAAGTTCCCTTTGTACATGTATAACAATGGAATCCACTCTGCATGTTTCCCTGTTGGTTTTCCTGTTGTACTATTAAGTGTACCTATAGCTATATGACACTGTCATACCAGGAAAGTTCACACCACAAGAATTTTTTTTTTTTTGCATTCATGAAGTTGAAAGTTTGCCAAATCTCTGACATTATAGAGAAAAACAAGAGAGGTCGACAGAAACATTGCCAATAGAGAAAAGCGCGCAAGTTGAATCAATCTTATTGTGGATTATCAATATTACAATACATTATAACAAAATGATAAAGGAGCTCTATTGAAATAAATAAAATGAAAATCTCTTCTTTCCTAAAATAGATGGTCATTTTTCGGCATATCCAAACTTCTTGAATGCTATGACAAAATAATAAAGCTTTGACAAAAAATCGGTAGAAATAAATGATCCGTCTTTGTGTTAGGAGGAAGGTGTCTGACTGGTACTCTTCCAAAGAATAGTTAAAACCACTGACAAATACAAATTTAAAGAGTGCACTAATGGACAAATATATGCCTAAAATGTATTGCCTGGGGGTGGGTCTGGGAGTTGGAACATTTATTTTATTTTTTAATTAAATTGTTAATCTGGTTTCACTCTCCACATGAAAATATTTTAATTGGCTGCAATAGGGCATAAGAAATCCCTGGACAGATAATCCTGATTTTCTGTTATCAAAAATTACATATTCATTGATACATTTATAATTTCTGATTGATAAAAATAAGCACATGTTAAAATCAGCACTTTTAAGTACATCATAAATAGGATAAACAGAAATGTAAAATATGTTTTTTGAAATGTACTAAATTTCCATTTTGTAGACTGAAATAATTATATTGTTAGATAAAATATATAAATGTGGAAATGCACTTTTGCAAAACTGAGGTACATGTGTGCAAATATCAGCAGCAGATAGCAATCTATAATAAAAATGCACTTTGCCTAATATCACAATGACAGCTATTCCCATTTTAAATCATCTTTCCGTAATGTTGTTTGTAATTTTTTCATGTCTTTCAAAACATTAAGCGACACTTGGTGGCCACTTTTAGGTCTTATTTGTACATTTCCTACACCTGAGCCTTTTGTTCGTATTGTAGTTGTCACTTCCACTTCACCGTTCCGAGAACTATAATTAGAACTAGATGATTTAGCACGAGGAGTAGTTTCTCTAGAGTCTATTTGTTTTGCTGAGTTTGGACGCTTTTTGGCTTTCTTCTTCTTTTCTTCTAACTACAAAACAAATTTGGGGAATAAAGACAGTGTATCAAAAATCAATGAAAAAATCACATCATTAAAGGGTAATTGTTTTATCATCCCTTCAGCATATTCCACCGTCTATTACATGTGATGTGAGTAGCATGGATTGATTTTTTTTATTCTTCTAAATAAACTAAAGATGCTTATGTATATATATCATACTAGTGGAGGTCAACAATAAGTTACAGACCTGAATGATATCTGATATGTATAACAATAACACTGGACCTAAATAATGTAAGGTAATGTTTACTGTGACTTTCTTCTGTCTGCTGATTATAATTACCCTAATCTGACCTTTGACTGTTTGATGTTTGTAATGTCGTTACCTTAATCTATTTAGTCATGACCTTTGACTGTTTGGTGTTTGTAATGTTGTTACCTTAATCTGTTTAGTCATGACCTTTGACTGTTTGGTGTTTGTAATGTTGTTACCTTAATCTGTTTATAGTCATGAACTTTGACTGTTTGGTGTTTGTAAGGTTGTTACCGTAATCTGTTTATAGTCATGACCTTTGACTGTTTGGTGTTTGTAATGTTGTTACCTTAATCTATTTAGTCATGACCTTTGACTGTTTGGTGTTTGTAATGTTGTTACCTTAATCTGTTTAGTCATGGCCTTTGACTGTCTGCTGTTTGTTATGTTGTTGGACTGTCTGCTATTTGTAATGACCTTGGCTAATAGTTTTTATGACCTTGAAAAGAAGATGTTTTATGATCTTGCCTTTATTTTTCGTAATAACTTCAAGTAACCTGTATATTGATCTTTTAAGACTATATATAGCTTGTAATGACCTTATCTGTCATTTATATTAAACTTGGATTCGTTGTTTACCCACCTTTTGTTGATGTCTTCTGACTTTTGATATTTGTTGACTTTTTGCCTCCATACGTGAGACTAAACTTTCTAATTCTCTTTCAAGGTCTTCTCTAACTTTACTATCTGTTGCTTCATTGATTTCATTTGATATTTCCTGATGTTCACTGAAATTAATAAAGCAATGATGAGAATAAGAACAGATACTTTATTGAAAGTATTAATTATATTTGCATACATATTTTAATGGAGAAGCCATTTGAAGTTTTTAGGTGACAAAGATGAAAGTCAAGGATAAAACAGAATGTAAAATATGTTTTGACATGTTTTTCATTTTCAAAATCATAATTAATGAAAGTCAAGGATAAAATGGATAATTTTGCTACCATGTAAACCATCTTGAATATACAATCTAGATGCATTAAATGTCAGAAAAGAAACAAATGTGTTCCTTGCAAAAAAGTTATGAGCATCAATAAACTGCAGGAATTATATCTCATTGTCTTGCCAGAAACAAAAAAGTCAAGGAGGAGAGACTTAGGGATAGTGTTTCTGGCAGTGGTGGCATCAATTGGAAACTTTTGAAAATTAACAAGCTTATGTAAGATGTTGGAGCATAGTATTTGATGTGCAGTAGCATTAGTACTAGTACAACTCAAATCCCTACTTAGATTATGGCCCAATCATTGAGTCATGCATGAACAATCACCTAAATTTTTGCAAGCATTTTGTACAGCCTGTACGGCTGATATTTGACATTCGGTTGCGTCTTTGGGAAATCATATCGATTCCATGCCAAGATGATGGCCCTGGTCCCTTAGTCATACAAGAACGATCATGTTAAGTTTTTTAGCAAACAGTTAGTGCAGCCTGTACCAGTAGTCCTAGTCACATGCAAATGCGTCTTTGATTCCCTGACCAGATGGTGGCCCTTACCCCTTAGTCATGCATAAACGATCACACTAAGTTTTTTGCAAGCAGTTTGTACAGCCTTTGACACCAGTCCTTACCACTTCATATTTAACATGCAGTTGCATCTTGGAGAATACATACTGGTTCCATGCCAATTTGGTGGTCCTGGCTCCTTAGTCATGCATGACTGATCATATTAAGTATTTCTCAAGCAGTTTGTACAGCCTATACCAGTAGCCATAGCCACTTGAAATTATACATAAAATTGCATCTTGGCTAGTACTTATTGATTCCATGCCCAGGCCCCTTAGTCATGCAGGAATGATCAAGTTAAGTTTTAGCAAGCAGTTACTACAGCCTGTACAAGTGGCCCTAGCCACTTAATTTATGATATGCATTTGCGTCTTGAGGAAATTCATACTGATTAGCATCTAGGTGGTGGCCCTGGTCCCTAAGTCAAGCATGAATGATCACATCATGTTTTTTTTTTTGGGGGGGGGGTTTAGTTTTTTTTTAAAAGATTTAGATATTATTATAATGGCTGCTGCTGTGAATCAATATGCAGATTCAAGCTATGCAAGGGGTCTGCGAGACATATCCTGGTTCACAGTTTATTTTAAAATAAAAGAGTATTTTGTGCCTGGTTTTATTACATAAATTTAAAAGAATTTTGAAAAGATTAATGACACCTTTTGCAAAAATCCATACACTTACAAACTCATCTGTCCAAATTCATCTTGCAACTGTAATAAGAGGTCAGCAAGGTCGTTGTCTAGACTACCATTTGAACTTGAACCTGAGGAAGGACTGGAAGATCTATTATCACTGAGTTCTGAACATAAAGCCATATTATGGGACTTCATCAGTGCCAGAACTCTCTGTACATTACCACCCACTGAATGACTAGGTGTTAATGACTGCAAGATAAAAACAAACATAATTATAGTTTTCACAACGAGATAGAATTGTATATCGATGGATATCAACTAGAGTTATGTAATTTCAAAATATAATAAACAAGCCTTGGGCATGTTTATTGTATTTGAAATTACACAACAAGAGTTAAAACTATTTCTCTTATGATTTTCATGAATATTTAGTGCCGATCTGCTGTTGACAACACCGTTGCTAGGTAAGTTAATCACGGCAAAAGAGATTTCACAGTAGTCCAATGGAAACGTTGAAAAAGTAATAGCATATCACGCGTGATGTGTTATTATTTGTGCTTGACCAATGAAAATCCTGTAAAAGCGATTCAACAAGTTCATATCAAACTCCAGCTTCAAGGTCTCGTTGTGTACGACAAATAACTATTCATGCAAGGAATAGATAATAAGCTTGTATCATAAGAGAATGTATATTACTATCCACTGATTGTCTTGTAATTAAAGACTGCATGACAAAAACTGCATGAAACCATCACTGAAAGATAAGGTATAAAAGACATGCACATTGTACATTATCACCCATTGATTGACTAGCTGTATAAGACTAATAGATAAAAACATTTATTTCTTTCTATATTAAAAGAGGTTGAATTCGAATACTTTATTATCCTCATTTTGGTTCAAAAACTATTAAAGATGAACCGGTAAATGGTTCAGAAAAGGCTATTGATGGGATAAATAACATACATTTTCGTGCAATTTTATAGTTTGAGTCTTTCCTGTTTAACATATATTAACTATTATGCAGGAGAGATATGATATCTTATTCTCTGATATTATCAGGTGAAAACTACACAAGACTCATTGTTTCATGAGTTAATTCTCACCCTTTGTCCTATTTGGTACTAAAAAACATGGCTCTCATACAATAGCAAATTTAAGGTTTTCCTAGACATCTAAATCCCTCTGCATCGAATTGGGAAATAGTCAATGTCTCTGGGAACCATAAACTTGCATATGTCCTCATAGCCAGTAAATAGATGTAAAATTTATATTTTACATTATTGTCATGAAGCAACTTACTGTTCCTGCAACAAAAGGAATTTCTGCTAAATTCAGTCTATAATGTTTCATGGGATGAGAACAATGTTTCTTTGTTGGTTTGGCTACAACTTTTTTTTTCTTTTTGGTTGTTCGTTTAGGTTTTGATTTTTCTAATGGAATGTCTGCATCCATTAATATCCTGTTAGTAGCAGCCATGGTCTCTAACTGTGAAGAAATGTATAGAAATTGTTTAAAAAATATGAAATTATAGTATTATATCATATGTCTAGAAGTAAAATTAATCCTTTAAATTACGACATGTATCAGTATGTTTGTAAAGAACATGTATACTGCAGAAAGCATAGAGATACACTCACCATTTTGAATTACTTCTCAAATAAAAGTTTATACTAGAGAATCTTTATATTTCATTCTATTTTATACCAGTTACTGATTTGATTATCCCTATGGCATATAAAGAGGTGATGTGTCATTTTTTATGCAGTATAATTTCTATCTGTCATGACAAGTAAACCTGTCATTATCAGACCCTTAATGATTATCATGTGTAAGCTTTCAATACCCTGCCTGTTTTTTCATTATATGTTAGGTCTGATAAGAGACTTGCTTATTATTAAAACATAGAAAGCAGCCACAGCCTGCTAAGCTCACCTCGTTTTACAACATTGTCACATGTTAAACATGTCAATGAACAAGAATGGACTACAATCATTCTTTTTCTTTTTAACAGATTCAGTCATGCATAAAATGTAGGTCTAAGACTGCATCCAAAGCATACACTGCAATTGTCATCCCAATATGCATCAAGAATACCAATATAGTTGATGTAGGACATGTCCATGAGCAGGAATAGACTTTAACCATTCTACCAAGTCGCCCATGCATCAAATGTAGGTCAAAGACAGCATCCGAAGCATGCATTGTTGTTGTCAACCCAAAATACATCATACATACCAATATGGTTGATGTGGGACATGTCAGAAAGCAGGAATGGACTAATAATTCTACCTAACCAAGTCAATCATGCGTCAAATGTAGGTCAAAGACAGCATCCTAAGCATGCATTGTTGTTGTCGACCCAAAATACATCATACATACCAATATGGTTGATGTGGGACACGTCAGAAAGCAGGAATGGACTAATAATTCCAACTTACAAAGTCAATCATGTGTCAAATGTAGGTCAAAGACAGCATAGGAAGCATGCATTGTTGTTGTCCACCAAAAATGCATCATAAATACAAATATGGTTGATGTGGGACATGTCAGTAAGCAGGATTAGACTTTAAACATTCTTCCTAACCGGACGCGGACGCAAATGCTAGGGCTATCACATAAGCCCCCTTTACTTCGTGAGGTGAGCTAACTAGAGGCTCAGACACTGAGCCTGTATTGCTCACCTGACAAAATGCTTCTATGCCATGCATGACTAAAAATGATGTTTTCTTACCAATGGGGTAAAATGTTTAGCTATGTTCTTCATTAGCACCCATGTTTTTTGTCTGATCCTATTGAAATGAATAATTTTTGCGAAGGACCTTCTATACATTTAGTTAAATTTGCTTGATTAGTTTCTGAGATGATGATTATAAGGATGGTTATCTCATTCCTGGCTCGAATGTTAAACTATGTTCTGCACTAGAGGCCATGCTTTTTGTCGGATCCAAATGAAATGAGCAATTTTTGTAAAGTACTTTCTATACATCCTAACTGTAAAAATTGGTTGAATTTGCTTCAGTGGTATCAGAGGAGAAAATGAAAATGTGATTTTCCCTTAGGGTCAAATGTTAAACTATGTTCCGTGATGGCAGCCATGTTTTTATTGGATCGGAAAATTTTCTGCAATCTATGTGAAGGACCTTCCATACATCATTCCTGTAAAGTTTGGTTCAATTTGCTTCAGTAGCTACAGAAGAGATAGCAAATACATGCTTTTCCCATAGGGTCCCATGTTTTTAAACTATGTTCTGCACTGACGGCCATGTTTTTAGCAGATAGGAAAAATTTTGGCAATGTACATAAAGGACCTTCAATTCATAATTCCTGTAAAGTTTGGTTCAATTTGCTTCAGAGTAGATAGCAATTAGAGCTGTCACCGAATTGCAGCCATTTATACATCCCCCCTCCCCCCCCCTTTATGAACCCTGAGTCAATATGGCAAGTGTAAATTAATGTGTGTGTGGACACAATACATTTGTGGAATCCGTACAAATGTGGACACAATACAAGTATGGGAGCATTGATATACCTCCCCCTTTTTTCCAGAAATTATTCAAGAAAAAATTATCTCCCCTTCAAAATTTCGGACAGCAACCATATTACTTCATGCAAATCGTCACGTGGTTTACTACAACTATGTAACATTTCATAAAAATCCGAATACCCATTTAAGAGAACATGCGCAGACAAAGTTTGTCCCCTTATTACCAGAAAATATTCAAAGATGAATTATCACCCCTTCAAAATTTCGGGCAACAACCAAATTACTTCAGGCACATCTTTAGGTGGTGTACTACAACTGTGCAACATTTCATCGAAATTCAAGAATCTGTTTAGGAGAACATGCCCCGACAAGGTTAATTCCCCCCATATTCCTTCATGCACATCTTCAGGTTGTGTACAACTGTAATATTTCATCAAAATCCAAGCAGCTGTTTAGGAGAACATGCGCTGACAAGGTCTGTTCTCCCCCTTTTCCAGAAAATATTCAAAGGCAAATTATCTCCCCTTCAAAATTTCAGGCAGCAACCATATAACTTCATGCACATCTTCAGTTGATGTACTACAACTGTGTAACATTTCATCAAAATCCAAGCAGCCGTTTAGGAGAACATGGGCTGACAAGGTACATGGGCGGACAAACAGAAGGACAGACAGAGTGATTCCTATATACCCGCCAAACTTTGTTTGCGGGGGTATAAAATAGGGTCCCATGTTAAACTATGCTCTGCGCTGGTGGCCATGTTTTTTAGCAGATCCGAAAATTTCACCAATCTATATAAAGGACCTTCCATACGATATTCCTGTAAATTTTGGTTCAATTTGCTTCAGTAGCTTTAGATGAGATAGCAAATTTATGCTTTTCCCATAGAGTCCCATGTTAAACCATGTTCTGCGCTGGCAGCCATGTTCTTTGGTGGATCAGAAAAATTTTGGATATCTTTGTAAAGGACCTTCTATACATCAATCCTCTAAACTATGATTAAATTGTTTCAGTAGCTTCAGAAGAATAAGTCAATATATGCTTTTTGCCATAGGGGTCCAATGTTAAACTATGCCCTGCGCTTGTGGCCATGTTTTTTGGCGGATCCAAAAATTTTCGGCAAACTAAATAAAGGACCTTCCATACATCATTTCTGTAAAGTTTAGTTCAATTTGCTTCAGTAGCTTCAGAGGAGATAGCAAATATATGCTTTTCCCATAGGGTCCCATGTTAAACTATGTTCTGCGCTGCCAGCCATGTTTTTCAGCAGATCAGAAAAATTTCGGTAATCTAAGTAAAGGACCTTCCATACATCATTCCTGTAAAGTTTTGTTCAATTTTGTTTAGTAGCTTCAGAAAGGATAGCAAATATATGCTTTTCCCATAGGGTCCTATGTTAAACTATGTTCTGTGCTGGCGGCCATGTTTTTTAGCAGATCAGAAAAATTTTGGCAATCTATATAAAGGACCTTCCATACATAATTCCTGTAAAGTTTAGTTCAATTTGCTTCAGTAGCTTTAGAGGAGATAGCAAATATATGCTTTTCCCATAGGGTCTCGTGTTAAACTATGTTCTGCGCAGGCGTCCATGTTTTTTAGCGGATCAGAAAAATTTCGGCAATCTAAGTAAAGGACCTTCAAGACATCATTCCTGTAAAGTTTGGTTCAGTTTTGTTTAGTTGTTTCGGAAGAGATAGCCAAAATGTGCCTTTTCCCATAGGGTCCCATGTTAAACTATTACTGTCCCTGGCGGCCATGTTTTTTGGTGGATCAGAAAAATTTCGGCAATCTTTGTGAAGGACCTACCATACATCATTCCTGTAAAGTTTGGTTAAAATTGGTCCAGTGGTTTCAGAGGAGATAGTCAAAATGTGAAGTTTACAGACGACAAACGACGGATGACGGACGCCAAGTGATGGCAAAAGCTCACATGGCCTTTGGCCAGGTGAGCTAAAAAGGCCTTATTTTTTGACAATTTTTGTTTTGTTGAAGGCCTCATGGTGATTTCAAGATGAAGAACAACAAATAAAAGCGTTGTTCCTTTGCTTGTTTTTACAATGTATTTGTAGAGACTTTGTCTCATGTACATTTACTCCATATCCTTTTATTCACCATTTAGTTACTTTTTTTTAATAATTGTAAATTTGATTATTCCACTGCATTACTAGACATGTGATGTATATTCGTAGGCATCTGTCAATTTGATAAGTACTTTTTAACACTTTAGATAGAATGATACAATATATTTTTTTAGATAGAATGATACAATATATTTTGAAATGATCAATAAGATAAAAGTGATAATCTAGTCATTTTTGTGATAGGGATTGCCTGTAATGATGCGTAATGACTACAACAACAATAATGAATCTGCCTACAGTTCAGTCATTGTCCTTGTCGGTAAACTGTCCTGTGGACACTGGATAGTCTATAAAATCATGATAAAGGCCGTTGTATAAATAACTTTTACATAAATGCTGTATGAACAAATTAACTACAGTAAATGTTTTTGTCTTTTTCTATTAGTATTTTGCTGGTAATGTATCAAACAGAGAATTGTTATCAAATTGTCAGGGGCTGATGTACCAGCTATTGACCTACATCATAATATCACTGAAAATTTTAAGGTCATAACAGAACTGAATAATCAGTACCAAATCCTAGTTTCATACACTTTATATTATCTTTAACTTGAAGAGTTCAAATTATCTCCCCTTTGATATGTTTAACTGTGTGCACATTTACATAAAGCAGTCTTTCTCCGTGTAAAATTTGATCAAAATCCATGATATAGTTTAGGAGAAGATGCATCAGCAAGAAGTTGTACAGACAGGATGAATCCATACATTCCCAAAACTGGAGGATCCATTAGAATTCCTATTATTTAAATGTTGTAGGTTATAATGATAATGACAAATTACTATTGTTCTTTGACATTGTCCATAATAAATCTCCATTAAAATATTTCTTTCAAGTTAAAAACTGATATCATACCTCCACAGCTTTTTCTTCTAACATTTTTCTGTGATGTCTTTCTTCTTGTAATTTATCTTCTAATTCTCTTATTTTGTTCTACAAAAATAACACTAATTCTCTTATTTTGTTCTACAAAAATAACACTAATTCTCATATTTTGTTCTACAAAAATAATATCTACTTTTATCTATATAACATAAAACCATTTGAACAAGTAAATTTTTGCATCATATTGTTATCTTGCAAACAGCTAAATTTTGATATCATAATGTCATAATTTGAACTGTCAAATTTTGGCACCATATTGTCATATTTTCAACGGTCAAATTTTTGCAAAGAAGAAAGTTCCTTCTTAACAAAAGCTGCTCTGTCTATAAGGAATACCTCATTTTAAGACCATAATATTAGAAGTGTCAGAAGTAGAAATGTCATTTCCATTATATACGGACATATTTAGAAGTTATTTTTCAGCTTTTTTTGGCCACAAATTGAGTGGAAGAAGTAGCAAGAATTATAATTGTTACTTTAAACCTTATCAAATGCACTATACCTTTTTGTTAACACAATAAGTAACAAAACTCACTTATTTTGTTGTGATGAGAGGCTTGAGGTGAGGTTATGTAGAACCCTTAGCATTGTTTGGAAAGTAAACGTGAGTCCTTTGGGATAATAAGAAATGTATATCTATATAGCATTTTGATCACTAGATTAATTATGAGATTCTCTGTCGTCATCACATGTGCAATAAATACATACGTTTTATCTTTTAAATGTTTTACGTATAGTTCTCTTTTTATTACACATTTACAAAATTCAAGTCAAAACTTGGCAATCTTATCTATTGGTTACTTTCATTTAAAATTATTTTACAAACTGTATATCATGAAAGATTCTGTGAAGTCTAATTTGCCAAAGATAATGATATTTAACAAGTAATATGTAGTACCTAACTCTGATATATAACCCAGTAGATTAGCCCCATACCTTGTTATTACACCCACAGCCTAATAGGGTTTAATTCGTATGTCAACATTTATTTATAGTCATTATAAACAAAATTTTTTAATATCTATAAACATATCCTTAAGGGATATTACTGCCAGCAACACAAAAATTTAACCACAATTTATTAAAGTTTCAACAAAATTTAGTTGACAAGTTAAAAAATAGAAATGTACAGATGTTATCATTTTAACAGATTGGTGTAAATTTGAACACCTGTAAAATCAGACAAAAGTCAAGTTGTCAGTGTACTTATATATCACGTATTTCTCACCCTATAAGTAACATGCCATTAATATTGGTCAGCAACCAAATGCTTAGCACTGGATCATGCAATTCTTATTTAAAAAGACAGGTTCTTTACACAGAAACAATTACAAGAACCCTTTTAAAATTTCAATGCAAGATTTGATCACTTATGGTCATGGCATAACAGCAAAAGTTTGCTAAGTTAAGGAGCCACACTTTCAACTTAGGGACGACCCTTTCAACTTAACATTAACACTTTCAACTTAACAGTGACACTTTTAACTAAAAGCAGCCCTTTCAACTAAGGAGTGACCTTTTCAACGTAACAGTGACCCTATCATGGTAACTTAAGAACTATTATTTTCTGACAGATAATAAGCAGAAACATGGAATACCACAATGTTGACATCCAAATCTAACATGAGCATGCACACGTTGTCGTGCTAGGTATACCCCACTCGTTGAAATAAATCATCCCAGCAGTAGCTGAGAAAAGTGTGACGAAAATTTTCACTATGTTCAATAAATGAAAAAATTGCAAAGTCCCCCCCCCCAAACAGGAAGTTGATATCACAAGTTGACCAAAATGGGAGACGACGCATTCCCCCTATATATAAAGTAAAATACCAAATTTGAAATAAATCGGCCCCGCAGTAGCTGAGAAAAGTGCGACGAAAATTTTCACTATGTTCAATAAAGGGAAAAACTGCAAAGTCCTGCCAAACAGGAAGTTGATGTCATAAGGCGACCAAAAGAGGAGACAATGCATTCCCCCTACATATAAAGTCAAATACCAAATTTGAAATAAATCGGCCGAGCAGTAGCTGAGAAAAGTGCGACGAAAATTTTCACTATGCTCAATAAAGGGAAAAATTGCAAAGTCCCGCCAAACAGGAAGTTGATATCATAAGGTGGCCAAAATAGGAGACGATGCATTCCCTCTATATATAAAGTCAAATACCAAATTTGAAATAAATCGGCCCAGCAGTAGCTGAGAAAAGTGGAACGACAATGTTCACTATGTTCAATAAAGGGAAAAAATGCTAAGTCCCGCCAAACAGGAAGTAGATATCATAAGGCAAACAAAATGGGAGACGACGCATTCCCTCTATATTTAAAGTCAAATACCAAATTTGAAATAAATTGGCCCCTCAGTAGCTGAGAAAAATGCGACGAAAATTTTCACTATGTTCAATAAAGGGAAAAATTGCAAAGTCCAGCCAAACAGGAAGTTGATATCATAAGGGGACCAAAATATGAGACGACGCATTCCCCCTGTATATAAAGTCAAATACCAAATTTGAATTAAATCGACCCCGCAGTAGCTGAGAAAAGTGCGACGAAAATTTTCACTATGTTCAATAAAGGGAAAAATTGCAAAGTCCCGCCAAACAGGAAGTTGATATCATAAGGCGATCAAAATGGGAGACGACGCATTCCCCTATATATAAAGTAAAATAACAAATTTGAAATAAATCGGCCCAGCAGTAGCTGAGAAAAGTGCGACGAAAATTTTCACTATGTTCAATAAAGGGAAAAACTGCAGGTCCTGCCAAACAGGAAGTTGATATCATAAGGCGACCAAAAGAGGAGACAATGCATTCCCCCTATATATAAAGTCAAATACCAAAGTTGAAATAAATCGGCCCCGCAGTAGCTGAGAAAAGTGTGACGAAAATTTTCACTATGTTCAATAAAGGGAAAAATTGCAAAGTCCCGCCAAACAGGAAGTTGATATCATAAGGCGGCCAAAATAGGAGACGATGCATTCCCTCTATATTTAAAGTCAAATACAAAATTTGAAATAAATTGGCCCCACAGTAGCTGAGAAAAATGCGACGAAAATTTTCACTATGTTCAATATAGGGAAAAATTGCAAAGTCCCGCCAAACAGGAAGTTGATATCATAAGGGGACCAAAATATGAGACAAAGCATTCCCCCTGTATATAAAGTCAAATACCAAATTTGAAATAAATCGGCCCCGCAGTAGTTGAGAAAAGTGTGACAAAATTTTCACTATGCTCAATAAAGGGAAAAATTGCAAAGTCCCGCCAAACAGGAAGTTGATATCATAAGGCGATCAAAATGGGACACGATGCATTCCCCCTATATATAAAGTCAAATACCAAATTTGAAATAAATCGGCCCAGCAGTAGCTGAGAAAAGTGCGACTAAAATTTTCACTATGTTCAATAAAGGAAAATAAAGGGCTACGCCGAGCGCAGCATGATACGACCGCAGCATGTCGAATACTGAAATTTGAACATGAGTGCAGTTCAAATAAATGAAGACACAGTAAAGAGCTTGATACAGTAATTAAATGGACACAATAAAGAGCTTGAATCAGTTGCAATTTTGGCCCCTTTGACCCCTTGTAGCTCGAAAACGGTAAGAGCAACGCAAAATC
>MJUU01038729.1:129566-144993 GCA_002080025.1 Modiolus philippinarum | reverse complement strand
CAAATTTGAAATAAATCGGCCCAGCAGTAGCTGAGAAAAGTGCGACGAAAATTTTCACTATGTTCAATAAAGGGAAAAACTGCAAAGTCCTGCCAAACAGGAAGTTGATAACATAAGGCGACCAAAAGAGGAGACAATGCATTCCCCCTATATATAAAGTCAAATACCAAAGTTGAAATAAATCGGCCCAGCAGTAGCTGAGAAAAGTGTGACGAAAATTTTCACTATGTTCAATAAAGGGAAAAATTGCAAAGTCCCGCCAAACAGGAAGTTGTTATCATAAGGCGGCCAAAACAGGAGACGATGCATTCCCTCTATATTTAAAGTCAAATACAAAATTTGAAATAAATTGGCCCCGCAGTAGCTGAGAAAAATGCGACGAAAATTTTCACTATGTTCAATAAAGGGAAAAATTGCAAAGTCCCGCCAAACAGGAAGTTGATATCATAAGACAACCAAAATTGCAAATGACACTTTCCCCTCATATATAAAGTCAAATACCAAATTTGAAATAAATCGGCCCAGCAGTAGCTGAGAAAAGTGCGACGAAAATTTTCACTATGTTCAATAAAGGAAAAAAATGGAGAAGTCCCGCCAAACAGGAAGTTGATATCATAAGACAACCAAAATTGCAAATGACACTTTCCCCTCATATATAAAGTCAAATAACAAATTTGAAATAAATCGGCCCAGCAGTAACTGAGAAAAATGCGATAAACTTCGGACGAATGGACGGAAGGACGGATGGATAAGGGTATTCCAATATACCACCCACTCACGAGTGGGGGTATAAAACTCACGAGTGGGGGTATAATTTTGATAGTTCCTGACTTGCAGGCAAATGTAATTCTATTCTTGCCACAGAAAGGATCAAAGAAATAACATCAGTGCTTGAACAGAAAATTTTTTTAGCTTTTATATTTGTTACAGCTAAACTCCACAGCTAGTTGATAAAATGGAACTATTGAAATCGAAGCATGAATGAATGGAGTATTTTTTGGGGGGCCTCGCAGTAACTACAAGATGAAGAACAAACAAGAGCTGTTGCCAAATGGAAGCCAGTTATCTCCCCGCTCATTAAACCCTGAATCAGTATGGTAAGTGCAAAATTAAGTGTGTGTGGACACAATACAGGTGTGGACACAATACATCATTACATGTGTGGACACAGTACAAGTGTGGCACAATACAAGCATTAACAAAGTTGCAGAGAAATATGAGATGCAAATAATTTGAGAAGAATGCAGGGCATAAAGATGGAACTAAACAGGAAGTTTTATTTTAATATGGCTGAAAACGGAAGACACAGCATAATACCCCATACTAAAGCTCCATGCTATATATCATGTTGATGTGATATGCAGTTGCTGAGAAAAGTATGACAAAAAAGTCCCATTTTGAAAATTTAGGTTAAAAAAGGACCAAGTCAGTAAACAGGAAGTAGAGGATCAATTAGGCGAAAAAGGGGAGACACAATAAACAAAACAATACTGAAGCTGCATGCAAAAAATTAAGTAGCTGTCATGTGCAGTTGCTGAGAAAAATGCAACGAAAAAGTGACAAAATGAAAGTTAAAAGGCACAGTCGGTAAACAGGAAGTGGTAATTCGATATGGCCAGAAAAGGGAGGCACAGTATAGGACTCAATACTGATGCACCATACCAAATATCAAGTGGTTGTCATATGTAGTTGCTGAGAAAAATGCAACAAAAAAAAACACAATTTTGAAAATGAAAGTAAAAAAGACACAAAGACGGCAAACAGGAAGTGGTGATTCAATTCAGCCGAAAAGGGGAGGCAAAGTATAAGACCCATACAGATGCACCATACCAAATATCAAGTGGCTATCATGTGTAGTTGCTGAGAAAAATGTGACGAAAAAGTCAGAATTTTGAAAATAAAAGTAAAATAGAAAATGTGTCCATGGGACACGGATGCCCCCCGCCAGATATATATCGGCAAACAGGAAGTAGATGAGTTACGGACTTGAAAAAAGGAAACACAGTACATCTCATCTTACAAGAGCTTCAGACCAAATATCAAATCATTAATACATACACAAGCCGAAAAATTCTTGACAAAAAATTTCAGTATATGGCTATATTGGGGAAAAACAATCAAAGTTATCGTCAAACAGGAAGTACATGAGTTATGGACTTGAAAAGGGGAGACACGGTACAACTAATCATACCAAAGCTTCAGACCAAATATCAAATCAATTATACATACATAACCCGAGAAATGCTTGACGAAAATGTTCAATATACATTGTATTGCTCTAATTGGAAAAAAATTCAAAGTTATCATCAAACAGGAAGTGGATGAGTTACAGACTTGAAAAGGGGAGACACAGTACAACTAATCATATCTTAGCTTCAGACCAAATATCAAATCATCACTACATACACAAGCCAAGAAACCCTTGACGAAAAATTTCTATATATGGCTATAATTGGAAAAAATCAAAGTTATCGTCAAACAGGAAGTAGATGAGGAAGTAGATGAGTTATAGACTTGAAAAGGGAAGACACAGTGCAACTCATCATAATACAGCTTCAGACCAAATATCAAATCATTACTGCATACACAAGCTGAGAAATCCTTGACGAAAATTTTCGGACGTACGTACAGACGGACATACTGACAAGGGTAAAACTTAATGCCCCCGTCGCCTAACGGCGGGGGCATAAAAAAACACAATGTAGGTAAACAGGAAATGGTGATTTGATTTGGCCGAAAAAGGGAGGCACAGTGAAGGATCCCATACTGATGCACCATACCAAATATCAAGTGGCTGTCATATGTAGTTGCTGAGAAAAATGTGACGAAAAATTTTGAAAATGAAAGTAAAAAGACACAAAGTCGGTAAACAGGAAGTGGTGATATGATTCAACCGATAAGGGTGGGGGACGCAGTATAGGACCCCATACTGATGCAACATACCACATATCAAGTGGCTGTCATGTGTAGTTGCCGAAAAAAAGACGACGAAAAAGTCACAATTTTGAAAATGAAAGTTAAAAATGCACAAAGTCCGTAAACAGGAAATGGTGATGCGATATGGCTGAAAATGGAAAACGCAGTACAGGACCTCATACTGAAGCACCATACCAAATTTCAAGTGGTTGTCATGTGTGTTTGCTGAGAAAAATGTGACGAAAATATGTGTGACGGATGGATGGATGGACGGACGTTTCAAAAGTAGTCCTGTTGAAATCAGCTGTTATTGATTTTTCCTGACCTGTTGAATTATTTCTTGTCATTGCTGGAGTTTTTCATTTATAATATTCAGGTAAACTACACACACACACATTAAGTATATTTATTGATTGATGATTTAATTTAGTGTATTTTACAAATTATTTATTTATTTATTCAAAATAGTAAATTCATATTTACAATCCCAAGTATTGTTTCATTTAATACAAATTGAGTTTTGGAGACAAATTTATAGCTCGGCGTCAATTCAACATTGAGCAATACATTCCTTCGGAGCGGGGGTATAATATAAAACTTTACCTACTGACTGATTTGTTTTTGTTTTAAGAACGTACACGTTAATTCTGAAACTAATTAAGCGTTTTTTCAGACTTTCTACCACTGGGCCACTAATATTACGATACCAATAGTTTCATTATTCACTTTGTGTTTACCTGTTCTGTATTTTCAATCTACTTTAATACAAGAGATACAAAACTTTGGGATGGTATTCTAGAAATGTTTAAAAAACAGAAGTATTTTTTCTGCACAAAGGCAGGTATATTTATATTACTCCTGGCCCATTAAATAACAACTTTTACTATAAAATCCTGGTACATAACCATTACATACCCATTAAAATTTAAACACTTTTATATATAATGTCTACCAAGACAAGTATAAAACACTTTAAATTCAATGCAAACTGCTGTGGATTTAGACAAGTGATACAGACTTGTTCTATTCACATGTTTTATCTAAAATTTCTGCTTCATCGATGTTCTACACCAAACATTAACCTGATATAATCAATCAATTCAAAGTGACATTTTAGACAATAGAACTGCTCTCTGAAAAATGTTCCAAAATTTCTTACTTGGAGTTAACTGCAGTACCACCCCAAGTTACTATTACAGAACAATCTGAGTGTTTATTTACAATATACTTTTTCTTAATAGCTGTCAAAATATTGACTTTACTTAATTGTCAACATTTAATTTTCAAAGATCTCCAAATGTTGACTTTTTCTGAAGTAGTTCATTTCCATAAAATAGACCTCTTTTATATTATTAACATTTAACTATTTAACATTAAATACTAATTTAATCATTTTGTTTACAGAGGTCTGAATATTAGAAACTTTATTTACTTTCCAAGTTTTTAGAATCAGAACTGAATTAATAAATAGAAAATAAATTTTCAATTAGGTTGAAGATTTATATGGCATGATTGTAAGGCCCAAAATAAGCAAAATATATAATAAGACAAAAAACAAATTTTGAATTAAATCCAACAGACATTACTCTGATAAAATTTATATACATGTGTTGGTTTTTGAACTTATCAAAAATATTTCTCATAAAACTGACAGAAATTTTATCAAAATCCTTAAAAAGCTGTGATCATGATAACACTTATACTAGGCATAAATCTTCGTAAAAAATATCGACAGGTTCTGGCTTTTGAGCTTGTCCGAGTTACTTTAATAGCAACATTTATCAAAAAAAATTTATAGAACTGGTCTTTATTGAAATAACAATGGACACTCAAACAGACTGACCCAAGCAGTACTGTTTCCTCTGCTACATATTCTGACAAGAAACAAAAAGCATAATTTGTAAAAATGTACCCCTTCATGACTTTCTGTAAGAGTCAACCAACATTTCTACACAAACTTTGGTTTCAACTGGTCAAGTAGTTTTAGAGAAAAGGAAAACAGTTACAACATTTGACTACATTTGCCAAGTGTTTGGTTCAGATCATATAATCTTAATTTGGACAAGCTGAGCTAAAATAAATCTCCACTTGTTTTTGTGTTGGAACATTGAAAATGAGACCATTGGTCCCTGTCTTAATACCTTCATTTTTATATCTTGATAGGGAGTAGACAATATCTATAAAGTATTCTACTACTTGGTATACAAAGTAACATGTATAGGCACATTAGGTTCAGCTATAAAGTTAAATAGCTATTTAACCTACAGTCTCAAATTACAAATTCTACCCTTATTTATGGTTCCACCTATAATTACTGTCTGATCCTATAACATATTAAATACTTGTACTACTTTTAAGTGTGTGGCAAATTTTTAAATCCATTGAAATGATCACTTATTGAAGAAAGTAATATCAGGACAATTTCTGTGATTAATTGATCAATTATTGACAATAAAATCAACAATAAGCGGGACTCCATAAACAAATTAAAATAGTATCTGGGTAGGCATTTAACTTATTCACTATCTGTCATGGCTGTTAAAGTGCCGTTATGTTTGAAATGAAAACAGAAAATTCAGTTCCGGGGTCATAGTAAAATGACCACAGCTTTGAAGCTTCCAACATCAGATCACTGAGAAAAAATTTACTAATACTGTTCACTGTTTTATCTATTCTGTAGGTCATCTCTGTAAACAAGCTCAACAAGATTGGAATCAATGCACCTTGGGGTCATTAGAGGTTAATGAACTCAAAAATGGGGAAATATCTGAACTGATATTGAATGTAGTTTGGTGTCGATGGATAGAAAAGACAAGTTCAACATACATCACGAATTCAGAAAATTTTTCTTCACTTCTAGTTCTCACAATCCTTTTATAGAAAGAAAAACATTCAAAATTAGCACCACTTTAAATGTGAAGGTGATTATATTTCGAACAGGCGATTTCTGTCTTTCTAGTTCCTAAACTTTGTAATTTACCTTAGACAAAGTTTTTGTTGCTGTAAGTTTGAGATGATACTCCCTTTCAAGTTCAGATGAAGTTTGTGTTACTGTAATTTCAAGATCAGAAATTTACCTCTGATAATGTTAGTGTTACTGTAAGTTTGAGATGCTCCATTTTCAAGATAAGTAATTTACCTCAGATAAAGTTTGTGTAGCTGTTTATTTGAGAGGCTCCCTTTTCAAGATCACAAATCTACCTCTGTAAAAGTTTGTGTTACTGTAAGTTTGAGCTGTTCCCTTTCCAGATAAGAAATTTCCCCATGATAAAGTTTGTGTTATTTAAGTTTGAAATGCTTCCTTTCCAGATCAGAAATTGACCCCAGATAAAGTGTGCGTTACTGTTAGCTTGAGATGTTCCCTTTCAATATCAGAAATTTACCTCAGATAAAGTTTGTGTTGCTGTAAGTTTGAGATGCTCCCTTTCCAGATCAGAAATTTTATCATTATGTTCTTTAAGTTCTGTTGATGATAGGCCATATTTATCCTTTGTCTTTAACAAGGCATTGGTTACCATTGCATCCTGTCTATCAGATTCGGCATTCTGGACCATCTTTCTCATGTAGTCTAATTGTTTCTCTAACAACTGGCTTCTTGTTTCAGCTGATGACAACTGAGATTCAAGTTCTAACAATAAAATATATAATGTGTGTAACTCAAACATGTAACTTCATTTTTAATACAAATGAATGCATTAAAATGCTAAAATTGACTTTACATTTGACTAGAAAGAGAAATTCAAAGAAATGATTAATTCATGAGACATGAGCTATACTTATTCTTACATTTGTCAATAACACTAGAGAACTCTATAAATTATTCATTAAGATTTATAATATGGAAATCAATTATCATACTCTATTGCAGAAAAATCTAAAAGTTAAATTAAAAAACAATTCCCATGTGAACAATTTGCAACTTAAATTTCACTGGACATCTAGATTACTGTGTATTTTAAATAAAACTTTAGATGTTATGATCAATTATTAATAAGGAAATACATTATATGGATGAAACAATGTATGTCTAGTTATACAAACAATTAGGTTTAAACATATAGAAACATAACTACAATACACAAAATGTTATCTTTATTTATGGAAAGGGCTAAAAGATTTTTTTTCATTGAACAAACACCCTAAACAGTTTATACCCACATATGTCCATAAATAAGAAACATTCTAGTCATGGTGTCTTTCTGTACTATTGGTATACCATTTGATGATGTTATATATGTTAAAAATGGGCTATGCCGAGTGAAGCATGTTGTCAAAAGTAACTTAAGGCTGTTTTTATTTATTTAGTTGGTTTACGGATCCGCCGACCCGATTTTTCGAAAATTGAAAACAAATTGAACACAGCTTTCTATTTGTAAATTATTTCTGCAGACCTTCGATCTTCTAATCAAGTGAAGAAAAACATAAATGTTTACATTAAGAGGTCAAGTTAAGTAACAGTGATACCCTGACCAAAAAATCAAAGTAGAGACTTAATTCTCCATTTAAGCATAACAACAAATGGCTTGACTTAATTGATAACTAAAACATTTGAGTTTATATAAATGTTTTCCCTCCTCCGACCCAAAATTTTTTTGGCTTATGTGTATGTCTGTAAACCAACTTATTAAATTAAAACGGCCTAAACAAATTCTTACTCAAATGATTTTGAACACATTCAAACTGCCGAAAACATTTATCTATAAAAATGGATTTGGGTAAGAAAAGATTTTCAGGGGTTTCTTCTCTTACTGAAAACATAAATAGCACCAATTATAACACCAATCATTTATTTGTTTACCAGCTGGAATTTTTGAACTAGTTCGAAAAAGTTTTATTTCAACTTCAGGTAACTGATAATGAATTCATCAGATGATGAAACTATATGAAACATAAAAGATGTGGTTCTCTATTTAGAATAACAGTTAAATTTACTTTACAAAAATAAAGTAAGAACAAGAATCAACATGATAAACTTTTATTACATTATGAATAGTTGACATCTGCTTATATATATATTTCATGGTGCCATTCTCATTTTAGAAAAAAACGAAATAACGGTATCATCTATTTGAATGACGGATGAAATCATGATATCATGGTGATCCACCTGATAATTTATTTTCAAAATCAGTCATCTGAAACTTGCATATAAAGTCAAATTCAATATATGACAAATATAAAATGAGTATGACACTGTATGATTTATTAAAACATAAATACACATTTGTAAGTGAAATATTTACATAAAACATTTTAAGGTCAATGGTAGAATTGTATTTTGAAGTGGTTATTATATGTATTCATAGAAACAACAACAGTCTTTTCTTGACAAGACAAGTGGCAATAAAAGGCTTTAAGTGACTCTTCTTTATTCAGTAGTTACATGATGAATAGAATTTGACTTTTTCACTGTAGCTTAGAATCATGAAAAAATATAAACAAATACAAAAGCCTATCTAGATGTAGATGTAAAGACCAGAGATAACAAAAGTGAGTCAATCAACAAACACCTCCCAACTAAAATTCAGTCAATATGGCATAAGTTGAACAGAATACATCTCTTTGTATGAACTAAATTGCATTAAAATTTCATTAAAATCTTAGTTATGATGTTGCCTATACATGATGTTTGAACTACAGTTATCTCCCCTGGAATTTAGCAGCCCAAAATTTTCCTTCATGCAGATCTTCTGATGGTTTAAACTTCATGGAAATACCATTAAAATTAAGTTAGGCACAAAATTATTCCTAAACATGTTTTAGTGTTTGTTCTATACAAGAAATTTTCATCATTTCTAATTAATCTCGGTAGTTATGATCATTTCAAAACTGGAAATATTTGTCTATCTATTATCTAGCAGATATAAAATATACATTCAAAGCAGAAAAACTATAGTTTGTAAATATTGGTTAAAGTAAGCAGCAATATTTGAGTCTATCGATCAAGAAGAAGAAATGACCAAATCTTTTAAATCATTAGCAAAGAAATGTTCTATTTGTACAGATAACTGAAATAGTCTGAAGAATATACTAGTACTTTATAGTCTGGAATTGAAAAACAACATGATCAAAGGTTAAAGGTGAAGGATGCGTGGAACACAATGTAAACAAAGTGTAAGCAGGTGACTATTATACTAGCAGGCTAATACACAAAGCTATCTATGGCCAAGTACCTCGTGATTGTTTCAACATTTTCGTGGCATCTTCTCTCAGCTCAGGACGAGAATTTAATGAATAACGATTGGAAGGGGATGTAACCTCTCTGTCATGTTCCTGTGAATAAGAAGGCTGAATTTTTGGTGAATTTCTGCCATTTTCCCGATGTAAATTTAATGTTACATGAGGAGATGAAGAGGGGAGGTCACTCTCCCTACCTTGTGTATTTTTAGATACTGCTGACTGGCGAGGTTCATCAATGTTTCTGTCTTTTTGTAAAATATCTCTATATTTGTTAGTTTCTATTGCTAAACTCTTTAAATTATCTTCAGCTGCTCCTCGTTCCATCTCTAATTTTCTAATCTTTTCTTGAAGATTTTTCAGGGCGGATATAACAGCTGTAAAAGAAATGTTTTGTATATATTTATATACACTGCCTCATTGCAAGTTTACACAAGTTCACACCATCAGTAGTTTTCCTTTCAATTTAAATGTTCACAATGTTACACGATGAACCAGGTGATTGATAACCTCCAACCATAATGATACCTTATACCCATCAATTGTATGTGATGATCAGGATAGTAGTTATAGCAGTGTAAACTGTTACATGATCAAATTTATCAATCTGACCTATGAACAAGACTTTTGGACAATTCAATTCAAGCTTACCCTTTTTGACACCTAAAAAATCCAGACAGGGTAAATAAAAGCCAGAATATTAATTTATGATTCTCACTTTGAGATAAAGTTCAATATTGCTGTTTCCTTCAGTGTTACCTTCCGCAATCATCAGAAAGGGCGCAGTATATTGTTTTGCTCAGTGCTACATGCACCAACGATACAATTTAAAATGAAATTCAAGTTCACACCAGTTAGAAGCTTCAGTTAATTGGGGTTAAACATAACTTGGCAACAAAAATTGCTGTAAAATAAGCCCCATCACCAAACAAAAACAATAGATTAATGGAAGCACTGAAGCTAATATTAAAACTGCATGATATGGTTTCAGAAATCTACCGGTAATTAACTTCAAGGTTAAATTCAAGGATAAGGGTAAAGGTACAAACAAGGGACAAGAACCATTTAAACATGGAACAATGCTTCAACACATGAATTCACAATAAATAGTCTGAACTGGTGACCAGACAGGTATTGTTTTTAATTAATAAAGTTAAAAGTTTTAATCATTATGTCAAAATTGACAACTGGTTAATAATTATGGTGACACATTGTAGCTAAATGATCATATATTGTATAGTAAAAGCACTGCTTGACTGTTGAGATGTTTTGCAAAATAAAGAAGAAAAATAAGTCATACTATATACAAGATTTAACAGAAATCCTATTATATATAATCCATAATGGCTTTATAACAATATGTCAAATAACAATATTTAATACAAGTAAATCACTGCTTTATTAATTCCTATTACAGTGCATAATGTCGGGTGACCTCCAAAGTTTGTATATCATACAGTACACAGTATAACTAGAGGCTAGGAAACTGACCCTGTATCGTGCACCTGACAAAATATAATTATTAAATTATATTTTGTGTTTGCTGCCATGTTTTTATCAGTTCAGAACCTTCCATAATATCACTCCAATACAGTTTAGCTAAATTTGCTTCAATAGTTTCAAAGCAGGTGACTTTCCAACATTTGTCCAATCAGGTCAAATGTTAAATTATGTCATGCCCTAGCGACCATGTTTTTTGACAAGTCCAAATGAGATGAGAAGCTCTCTAGCTTCAGTTTCTGTAAGTTTGATTGAATTTGCTTAAGTGGTTTCAGAAATGATAACAAGAGTGGACCCTAATAGATGTCTCGCCCGTCCCTGCTTGTCGCTACAACAGTCATGTACTACTCAAGAGCAACCTACAAGCCAAATATTATAACCATACCATTTACAGTAATTAAGAAACTATTCTAATCAGAAACACTCAACTTTGTTCACTAGACCATGAAATTGAGGTCAAGGTCAAAAGCCATATGGCAGACTGACATGTACTAACCAAAACTGAGCCATATATCAAATGTCAAATGTCATTGACCTACAGCTTGTAGTTATTGATAAACAGACTTAAGCGAAAAAACTTAACCTGGTCACTGGACCGTGAAATTGAGGTCAAGGTCAAAAGCCATATGGCAGACTGACATGTACTAACCAAGACCAAGCTATATACCAAATATCATTGACATATGTCTTGTAAATATTGAGAAACAGACTTAAGTAAAAAAACTTAACCTGGTCACTGTACCATGAAATTGAGGTCAAGGTCAAAAGCCATATGGCAGACTGACATGTACTAAGCAAGACCAAGCTATATACCAAATATCATTGACCTTTGGCTTGTAGTTATTGAGAAACAGACTTAAGCAAAAAAACTTAACTTGGTCACAGAAACAGACGTAAGCAAAAAAACTTAACCTGGTCACCGAACCGTGAAATTGAGGTCAAGGTCAAAAGCCATATGGCAGACTGACATGTACTAACCAAGACCAAGCTATATACCAAATATCATTGACTTCTAGCTAGTAGTTATTGAGAAATGGACTTAAGCAAAAAAACTTGACCTGGTCACTGTACCGCGAAATATAGGTCAAGGTCACATGATTTTGGGTCCGACAGATAGGGTTCACCGTAAGCTACATATGGACCAAATATAAAGTTCCTACATCAAAGGCTTCTATATAATAACTTGAGTTAACGCCCTCGCCGCCGCCGCCCTCGCCGTCATACTTTGCATGCCTATGTCTCGCTTTCCGCGACTTTCGTCGCGGGCGAGACAAAAATATGATTTTCCCATATGTCCAATATTAACAGCAGCTTGTGGTCATGAATTTTGTCAGATCTGACTGAAATGAGCAATCTTTGTAAAGGACCTCCCTTTACATCATTGCACTATAATTTGGTAAAATTTGCTTCAATAGATTCAGAGCAGCTGATATAAATGATGGCTTCCTAAAGGTTCAAATGTTAAACTTTGTTCCACTATGGCAGCAATGTTTACAATCTGGTTGGAATGCAATGAGCAATTTTAGTGAGGGACCTCCTAAACTTCATTCCTGCAAAGTTTGGTTCAATTTGCTACAGTGGTTTCAGAGGTGATAATATAAATATGATTTTCCAATATGGTCCAATGTAAAGCCATGTTCTGTACTTGTGGCCATACCAGGCAGAAAAGAACAATCTTTATATAGGACCTTCCATACATTATTCAAGAAGTTTAGTTAAATTTGCTTGTATAGTTCTGAGCAGATGATGAAATGATGTTTTTCCCATAGGGTCAAATTTTCAGTTATGTTTCTTTGAGTAGGCTGAGCTTAAAACACAATGAGCGAGATGCAAGTATCATTAAAAACAGCAACAGCACATTGTATCAATGGCATGCAGATCCAAACTGACAGACAAAATGACCTCATTAAAGAACATGTCCAAAAAAAGCAGCTATTTATGCTTTTTGGTTTTGTATTCATTTTTATAACAAACTGGAACAGAGTATTCACATAAACCACTTACCACATCTGGGTAAGCTAAAAACTAGGTCAAAAATATTCAGACAAAACACTCACCACATCTGGGTAAGCTAAAGACTAGGTCAGGGTATTCACACAATACACTTACCACAATTGGGTAAGCTAAAAACTAGGTCAGAATATTTATTCACAAATAACACTTACCACATCTGGGTAAGCTAAAAACTAGGTCAGAGTATTCACACATAACACTTACCACATCTGGGTAAGCTAAAAACTAGGTCAGAGTATTCACACAAAACACTTACCACATCTGTTGTAATATTTCTTTGTCACTTTTAGATAATAAATTAATGAAGTTTGCTAATAAAATACTGGACAACCAAATAGCACACATTCATGTACATGTGGAAAACAAATAAACAAACAAATACAGTCGAACTTCGATGGCTCAAACACCCAAGGGACCAATGAAAACAGTTCTAGCCAAAGGGATGTTCCAGATATCAAGGTTGAACTATGTTGAAATTCGAACCAAGGGACCACAAAAAGGGTTTGAGGCATCCATGGTGTTCGAGTTATTGCAGTTTGAGGCATCCATGGTGTTCGAGTTATTGTAGTTCGAGACATCCATGGTGTTCGAGTTATTGCAGTTCAAGGCATCCATGGTGTTCGAGTTATTGCAGTTCGAGGCATCCATGGTGTTAGAGTTATTGCAGTTTGAGGCATCCATGGTTTTCAAGTTATAGCAGTTCGAGCCATCAAAGTTCTACTGTATTTGTATCAAATTTTTAGATAGTAAATATCAGAAATTTTTATTACAGATAAGAATTGATTAAGATGGAATGGAAAAGAAAAATTACTTTTAACTTAATTCCTCCATGTTCAAAGTATTTACATCATATTGCATTCTGGTGACAATTTTTCTTTAAAAATTTTGAAATCCTGTTTCTGGTATACAATGTGTTTAATGATGATAACAAATACAAAACTGGTTAGATGAACAAGGCCGTACAGTTATTAAAATTAATTTTAATAAAAGTCTCGACTTTGATTCTTTCACTTGCAATTTCATTTACTTTAAGTCTCTTGTTAAAAGATGAGCACTCAAGAAAATTCATGCTCATGCAACATAAAATACTTCTCAGGACAATATTTCCAAATATTCATGCAATAGCCCTACAATATAAACCTACTGCTATATACAATACAAGCTATATAATACTTACCAGTTCTGTTGTTTTCTGGATAAGCCTTTGTTGGTTTAGTATGTCTATAATCATCATTGATAAATGGTTTATTTGGATACTCATGGTAAAATGTGTTGTCTTGGTTCATAGTGAAACTTTCATCTTGATTTCTGTAAAGGGGCCGTTTTGTCGGACTACGCAGTGATCCCATATGAGGTGAAAATGTCTGAAAGAAAAAAAAAATTTAAATAACACATTGCTTATAAGTTTTAAAGTTTACAGATATGAATAAAAGGGACTTAAAACAAAAAACATCCCCAGTACCTTTCTTATTTTAGTGTTTGTGTACTATGACAAACATTTGACTTGGGAAAATAATTGCTTAATATCATCTTTTTTTCTAACATACGATCATAATGATATAAAGTGTTACAGGGAAAATGATCTATATTGTAGAAAACAGAAACATTCCAACCATTGTCTAATCCTTACTCTGCTGAAATGGTGCATGCTGTACATCAAATTAATATAAAATAAAGGGCTACGCCGAACGCAGCATGATACGACCGCAGCATGTCGACCACTGAAATTTCAACAAAAGTAGTTTAAAGTGAATGTGGACACAGTAAAGAGCTTGACACAATAATTAGATGGACACAAAAAGAAGCTAGACACAGTTATAATTTCATTAAACCAATCATNAGGAATCATCAGAAATACTCTGTTAATGCCAAAAAAAGGTTGTAACACTCCCTGTATTTTACCACAACATTTAATAGTTCACTAAATACAGGGAAATTAAATTTGTATCAAATCGGCAATGTTTCTAAAATTTCCATCTTTAACATACTACATGTGTCCTGGTGTAGTGTAAACTTATAAAAGCATTGCATTTGCACCCTGTACTTAAGAAAAATTAAAACTTTATATTCTTTTGAACTTTTTCCTATATTTTACCCCTATCATTTCAGTAAGCATACAGAAACTTGTAAATGAAAGATTAAGTAATTATTAATGCTAATCTGACATGCATGCAAATGACAAATCAAACTCTGGGTTTTTATAATTTTTAATTACTTTACCCCTTTTGTTTTTCTCCTACTGAAGGGATAGAGAAAAAAGAACAAATGGTGTTTTTTCTTACTAAGGTGCTGGAAAGCACAGGTTTGGCAAAAAAAAATTAATAAATGTTCACATTTCTGGTGCATTCATGTTTACTTCATCATGAGGCATGAATGAATGAAAATTTCTTCAAAATTAACATAATGGTAGAGTTACAATTCCAACTTACATTTTAAAATTTGGTAGATTCTGAGCCAACAAATACTATGTTTAAATTTTTTAAAGTGTAAAAAATAAGAAGAATCATCACTGTACCTTGATCATTTTGGGTTATCCTACTAAAACTAAAATAAAAATATTGAAGTATTCCTTCATAAACATTTAACAGTTATGAATACACCATAGAAAACACAAACAAGTTTACACCTGTCCTATTTACCTGTAGATCAGGTGTGAAATCCAATACTCTCACTTTTTAAATCTTGTATCAATTATGCAAATTATTTACTAAATAAGGCAAAATGTGTATCAAGTAATTAACTTTGGAATGTTAATAAAATTTGCCTAATTACTTTTGTGTAAAATTGATTTTCATGCAATCATGCTGAGAGGTTTTTTTTT
>MJUU01038729.1:96325-123906 GCA_002080025.1 Modiolus philippinarum | reverse complement strand
TTCCTGTAAAGTTTGGTTGAATTTGCTTCAGTGGTTTCAGAGGAGAAGATGAATATGTGAAAAGTTTAACGGACGGATGGACGGACGACGGACGGACGACGGACGCCAAGTGATGGCAACAGCTCACCCTGACCCTTTGGGTCAGGTGAGCTAAAAAAAAATATAAGTAAAATAAAAATTTTAAATAGCTAGTGCACAATGGAAATATTTACTGAACATTTTGTGAAAGTTTCGTTGAATTTCACTAAGTGGTCTAGAAGGAGCTGTCGCCACAAAGTGTGTACCCATATGTCAGAGAGTAAAAAATCAACCAAAAACAAAAAACAAGAAAAAAAAATCTAATCAAATTTTTAAATAGCAGGTGCACAATGGCAATATGTACTGAACATTCTGTGAAAATTTCATTAAATTTCATCAAGTGGTCTAGGAGGAGTTGTTGCCACAAAGTAGGTACCCTATGGTGGATGGATGAACGAATGGACGGAAGGATGGACGGACGGACAGACACCATGATCACTATATACCGCCCGCTAAAGCGGGGGGTATAAATATCAATTGTACAAATATCTTATCCTCTTTCTCTTTCAATGTCTTTGTAGTTTTTAAACTTTCCTTCAGATCGAAATCTGATGAAAATAAGTCTTTCAGGAAAAATGCACATTTGCAATTTTGTCCCCACTTGGCACCTTATAGCTTGAAACAAAAACAAATTTGATAATTAAGTATTATGTTAATTTGTCATAAGAATCCATTGCAAAAACATAGGTAATCAACGATTACAAATATTTTACAAAAGGATATGGGTTAAATGAACATGAGATCATAACACATATGTTAACCCCAACTGCAATAATTTTAATGAGCTGTATGGCCATTTCGGAAATTAATTCCTCATCAGATTACAAAGTTCGCCTCGTTATTGCACATAGACACAGCAACCCAATTTTGCCAGGGTGCTGACCTACCATCTAAGTTGCATGCATACACATGATTAAATTATCTTACCATGAACAAAGACTTTAAGATCTTAACTCCGAGTAAGTTGATCATGTAGAAAATATATGTCAAAGTGACTTCATTTTGCCTGGATGCTGACCTATTGCTAAAGATGCATGCACATGCAAGGTAAGATGATCCTACCATGTACAGGTACTGAGATATAAACTTGAATGTAAGTAGATCATGCGAAAAATATAGGTCAAAGTGACCTAATTTTGCCTGGAAGCTGACCTACCACCAAAGATGTACATTTATCCACATGCAAGGTCAGATGATTCTATCATGCATAGTTACTGAGATATGAACTTGGACATTTAATTGAATGAAAGCCAATCAAGCGAAAAATATAATTCAAAGAAACCTAATTTTCTCAAAAACTGTGAAATAACCCAAGATGCATCTTTATACTAACTTTGATGATCCTACCCTATACATAGTTACTAAGTTATACACCCAAATGCGGACGCGGACGTAGACACAGACATGCACACAGATGTGGACGCGGACACAGACATGGACGCGGACACAGGCGTGGATGCCAGGGGTACTCGCATAGTCCTCCTCAACTTCTTTGCGGCGTACTAAAAACTACATCAAAATTGGACTAAAAATCAAGAAGTTTAAATTTCTATGATTCGCCCCTTTTATCTCATTATGGGATATCACATCGCATGTAGCATTAATAAAATAAAAAGGGAATTTCCATGGGAGCACAATGAAGGAAACCTCATCAAAATCTGATAAATAATAAATATTCTACAGTCAAATATATGAAAAAAAAAGTTTTAAAATTCCATATGGATTGATCAACGGGTACTTAAGTTATTGACCAAAACAAAAGTGTCTAAAGACAAAGACAACAGCACCATACCATAATACCACATCAAATTTTTTGCAGTCATACAATGGAGCTGCGAACCCTAATTTTTATCTGTAGAAGATTTTTTTTTTTTATTTTCAGGGAGTTTTTAATATTTTTGGGGAGGTACATGTATAGATAATTATTAAATTTTATCATTTGGGTGTAACTTACATAAAATGCTGATACCTTTATTACAAATGTCCTTTACAACAGATAATACACAAACAACCCTTATATTGTTAAAGTAATACATAAGAGACAAGAAGGCTTTTCCATCTATCATTAAAAGGAAACAATGTTACAAATACCAGTAATTTGATTTCTTTGAGAAGATACAATTACTTGTGCAGAGGGTTTGAAGATAAGGCAAAAAGTCGGTAGTCTGCCACAAAAATTTGAAGGGTTGAGCAGCTCTGGGGATATATCAAAATTATTGTGACCAAGTGGGGATTTAGTTAAGCAAGTTGGTTCAGAGGAGAAAATCTTGGAAGGAAATTTAAACCAAAAAGGACTGGCACAAAAACTCACACTGGCTATAGCTAAGTGAGCCAAAAACCTTCTCAATGGGAGTGGGTGCATTGTAGGATGTCCTTTTTAGTTAGTTATGTTATCTAAATGTAAATTGGATTTAACTTTTAAATGATTTCATTTCCAATCTATTTATTGCTAAAATTCCATATTTTTATGATGAAATAAAATTCATGCAACTTTAAGGCAAAATAAAAAAATATATTAGCTTCTCAGGCCCCTGCCTCATCTCTTTTTTGGGAACTAAATTTACTTTTTTATTCAAGTTTCAAATAAACAAAAATGAAAATCACCTGCCTCATCACTCTTTGGGCATTTCAGCAATGTAAAAAGATGCCTCATCATGATTTTGAACAAATAAAAATAAAATTTTCTCCCTCCCTGCCGCATCATTTTTTTCAGAATAATGGCCTGAGAATCTAATTATTATTTTTGTATTGCCTTAAAAATGAAAAAGCTACATCTTATATTACCTCCCTTTGTTTCCTACACACAATATGAAAATTCACGTTTACCCTAAACTTCAAATATATTAGCATTATATGTTTATTTTATATCAAATGTTTATCAAGCATAAATTCAATCAAATTTTAATAAAACATTCAACAAAAAGAAGTGATTATTTAACAAAGATGTCAATAACAGTATATCATATATAAATAAAGTACAGAGAATCTATATAAACTTTTCATTATCAACTTAACTGTACAAACAAACATGTTCAGATTTGTTTAATATTATTTTATGATGAAGACATTTATTTTCATAAAGTCACTTACATCTTATGTAGTGATGCATTTTACCAGTCAGTGATCAAAGACATAATTTCAGTTTGATGTTGGTCTATCATTTGGACTCAATAACAACATACAATGTACTTTTGATTTTTTTTTAAAGATCTGAAAAATTTTATCTTCAAGGGTAAAATATTTCAGATAAATTTATCTATCTGAATGAATGTTTTTCAACATCGTCCAAGGAAGTTTTCAATTTCATCAAGAAAAACAAGTGATGGCAATAGCTCACACTGACCCTTTGGGTCAGGTGAGCTAAAAACTTAACCTGGGAACTGGACTGTGAAATTGAGGTCAAGGTCATGTGCCATGTGGCAGACTGACATGTACTAACCAAGACCAAGCTATATACCAAATATAATTGCCTTATCACTTGTAAATATTGAGAAGTAAACTTTAGTAATAAACAAGTGATGACACTAAAGGATGTCTCGCCTGTCCCTGCTGGACTCTAAATTGATGTAAAATCTAAGTGAACTAATCAGAAAAGTGAACATGCTCACTAGACTGTGAAATTGAGGTCAGGGACAAAAGTCACCTGCCAGACTAACATGTACTACCCAAGACCAACCTACATACCAAATATTATCAACCTGCCACTTCTAGTTATTGAGAAATGGACTTAAGCAGAAAAACTTAACGTGGCCACTAGACCGTGAAATTGAGGTCAAGCACAAAAGTCACCTGCCAGACTGACATGTACTACCCAAGACCAACCTATAGCTACATACCATATATTATCAACCTACCACTTCTAGTTATTGAGAAATGGACTTCAGCAGAAAAACTTAACATGGCCACTAGACCGTGAAATTGAGGTCAAGGTCACATGACAAATGTCAGACTGGCATATACCCAAATAAATCTTGCTATAGGACAAATATTGTGAGTCTAGAGGCTACAGTTGCTGAGAAATAGACTTGAATGTAAAAATTTAACAAAGTCACTGAACCATGAAATTGAGGTCAAAGAAACATGACAGGTGTCAGACTGGCGTGTACCCATATAGATCTCCCTACAAACAAAATATGACGGGTCTAGGTGTAACAGTTACTGAGAAAAGGACTTGAATGTGAAACTATGTCGCAGATTTTCTAAGTTCACTGAACCATGCAATTGAGGTCAAGGCAACACGACAGGTGTCAGACTGCCATGTACCCATATAGATCTCACTATAGACCAAATATGACAAGTCTATATAGTTCCTGAGAAAAGGACTTGAATGTGAAACTATGTCGCAATGTTTATGTGCTTATAATTATTGAACCATGAAAACAAGGTCAAGGTCATCTAAAATATATGCTGCTGGAAAGGTCATCACTTGGTGGTGCTGTGGACCAAAGATGATGTTTGTATGTATTACCCTTGAAAAGTTATGAAGGTTTTAGAAAAAAGTTTAAGCCGCCGCCGCCGCCGTCGCCGGATTGCTATACCTATGTCTCGCCTTCAGCGACTTTCGTCGCAGGCGAGACAAAAACATAACCTGGGCACTGGACCGCGAAATATAGGTCAAAGTTACATGATTTTGTGTCTGCCAGATAGGGTTTCGCCATAAGCTACCTATGGACCAAATATAAAATTCCTACATCAAAGGGTTCTATATACAATATCATGAGTTTACGCTGCCGTCATCGTCCTACTTTGCACGCCTATGTCTTGCTTTCCATGACTTTCCTCGTGAGTGAGACAAAAATTTTGCTTGTGGTCACACACACACCCCATGATCAAAATATATTTTCCATAGCAAAAAGAAATTTGCTGATTCTTGGACAAAACTCAAAACTTAACCTCATAAATCATGATCCGTTAATACAAAGTAAAAGTCAACTGAAAAATATCAGTGCACATTTTCAGGTGGCACACTACAACTGTTTAACATTTCATCAAAATATCAGCAGACATGTTTGAGTCCATGAGCCGACATTATCCAAGCAGCCAAATTACTGATTTAGGGGACATGAAAATGTTCAAAGACAAATAATCTCCTTCAAAAATTTCGGGCCGCAGAGATACTACTTCATACTAAAGGTAGATACACTGTTGCACTTTGCAATTCAACTGCGCAGTTAAAAACCAGAGGCTCCTGTATCGCTCACCTGGCTTTCAGTTGCCACAATCAAGGTAACATTGTAAGTTATACAGTTGATCTTCAGTTTCTCAAACTTTTGACAAAAAACGTTCTTGCAAAGGACCACTTTCGACACCAGTTTTGAAGTCAAGACGTAATTTGTAAATGGCAGTCAACAAACAATTTTCAACATCGGTTTTGAAGTNGCAACATCAATATCTATTTGGAAATCAAATTTCATTGAAATCAGACAAATAAAAATGGCGGTCAACGAACAATTTTTAACATCGGTTTTGAAGTTGCGACATTAAGACCTATTTGGAAACCAAATGTCATTCAAATCAGACAGTGTTGAATTTTCCCGCCTTTTCTGGTGGCCATTTTGAAAATGGTGGTCAATGAACAATTTTCAACACCAGTTTTCAAGTCGCAACATCAATATCTATTTGGAAACCAAATTTCATTGAAATCAGACAATGTTGAATTTTCCCACCTGTTTTGGTGGCCATTTTGAAAATGGCGGTCAAGGAACAATTTCCAACATCAGTTTTTAAGTCGCCACAGCATGGCAAATATTTCATCAATTTACACTTAACCTTCATCTTCTACAGTTTTGGAAATAAAAGATGAAAAATACGAAAATTTTAAAAATTCGGTGAAAAAAGTGCAATAACTCCTACAAGGGTTTATGGATTTTCTTCAAAATTTCAGGGTGGGTAAATCTTGATATGCTGAACATTTTTGCAATTTACACTTGACCTTTATCTGTTACACTTTTTGAAATAAAAAATAAAAATTGCAAAAATTTTGAAAATTTAATGGAAATTTTAATGGAACTAGAATACTGACAAAGTCAGAAAGGACCTTGCATGTCCCAAAAACCTGTTTGCGGAATTTAATGGAAATCATAAAACAATATTTGGGGAAAAACATAAGTTATTGTAACCTTGTGTATCAAAATCATATAAATCCCTGAAGGCAATCTTAATTTATTGTACAACATAGAGCTAATTCTCAAAATATGCACTTTTTCATATAAAAACTAATTTTTTCTCTCAAAATTGTTTTCAAATTTTCCTCAAAAATGAAAGGGAGCTTCCTTTAGTCAAGTTAAACTTTGAGTATCAAAATCATTAAAATCCCTGAAGGCAATTTTAAGTTATCATACGACATAGAGCTAATTCTCAAAATATGCACTTTTTCATATAAAAACAAAAGTTTTTTCTCAAAAAAATCATTTTTCTATTTTCCTCAAAAACGAAAGGGAGCTTCCTTTGGTCAAGAACAACCTTGAGTATCAAAATCATTCAAATCCTTGAAGGCAATCTTAAGTTATTGTACGACATAGAGCTAATTCTTTGGCCATGTTCAACTTTGAATACAAAAATCATAAAAATCCGTGCAGGCAATCTTGAGTTATTGTACGACATAGAAAATGCTGACGGACAAACGGACGGACAGGCTGATTACTATAGGATGCCGCCATTTCATGGCGGGGCCCTAAAAAACTATTACATCAGACTTTTCGTTATCATAAACTAGTTAAAACCTTCACCCAATTTTATCACCGATATAAAGACATCCATTATTTTACGGTAATATTTTACATAAGAGTAAAAAATACTTAAACTCGCCTAACAAACTTATAAACCTTTAAATCGTCTAATTCATAAGGGTTATAATTACGATATTGTCATCAAGTCATTACCTATGGCCTTCTTTGGTATTAACATTGATTTTTTGATAGGGTCTCTGCATTTTTACTAAACACATTCTAAATTTCTAAAATCTGTATTGCATGGACACGGGTTATGTATTCCGGTATATGCATGAAATCATTATGCTAAACTCCTCACCGGAAGGGATCTTGGTGGAAGCTGTATACTGAGGGTACATAACTGACTTTGTCAGTTGGTAATGGGTCTGGAGCTGGCATGTCAGTTAACTGCTAGTAGTCTCTTGTGATTTCATGTTTATGTCCGTATATTGAGTTCTTTCAGTTTCATTTTTCACAATTGACTTAGTCCTGTTGCCAACTGAATTATAATGTTGTTACGATTGTTTTTTAATTTATCACATTGGCTAAAGGGGGGGAGGTTTGGGCCCAATAAAACTAGTTTAACACCGCCGCAGCAGGTATGCGGCTGTCCTAAGTCAGGAAATTTATTAAGCCTTTGTGTATCTTGCCTTTTTCTAGTTAGTTTACTTTATGTCTATAGGAGTCTAGGATGGTGTTTATTTCGCTGAACTTGATTACTCTTTATTCAGGGGCCGACTACGACCTGCCGTTGGGTGTGGGGTTTTCTCACCATTCATTGAAGATCTTATCGTGGCTTCGAGTTGTTATTACTCCCCTTTGGGTCGTTGTCTCTTTGACTCATTCCCTGTTTCCCTTCTTTTTTCTACAACTCCGAGATGGGTTTTCAGATTTTCTTCAAAATTGCACAGTGGGTAGATCTCATCATGCTGATCATTTTTACCCCCCATGTCATATTTTTGATATCTGTAACGGTTTTTGAGTTATTAGCCAAAAACTGCAATTTACCCCTATGTTCTATTTTTAGCAATGGCAGCCATGCTGTTTGACCAGCCAACTAATCAAATACAATTTTGAGAAGCCATACCCTGGTGATGATTCAAGTCAAATTTTGTTACATTTGGCTCTGCAGTTTAAGAGGAGAAGATTTTTTAAATGTTGACGGATGGACAGACAGACAACAGACGCATAGTGATGGCAAAAGCTCACATGGCCTTGTAGGCCAGGTGAGCTAATAAAGAGTCTGATACAAGAAATGTTTGATTTTCAGGCTAGAACAGAAATTTGCCAGCTTTTCCTTTGTGATGTCATAATTGACTGGCACATGTGAAACGTCATATTTTCTCCACTTTGCCACGAAGTACTTCCCTTCCACTAAATAATAATTAGTCCAGACAGTTCCAAAAATATCTCCATTAAAAGCAAGGTGACATATATACATTTTTTTCATTGTTATCCATAGATCATATCATATCTATTTACAAAAATGTATAAAATTCTCATGGATAAAGGCCTACGGTTCATTTCTATTAAGCTGAAAGTTTCCCCATGCATTCTTTGAAAATTTAGGTGAAAATGGCTAATAAATGAGCAAACTTTGAACCCAATTCTAGAAACAAGAGTTGTCAGAAGACAACATAGCTCGGCGGGGATTAGAGTAACCTCAATGCACAATAAATTTGAAAGGCACCATCAAAAAATTATCATCACAAGAAAGTCACATACCAAATATAAACACCCTACCACTAAACAACTTAATTCTAGAAGCAAGATTAAAGTTTTTCAAAAAAAATGCCCTCAGGGCAAGGTCAAGGTCAAAATGTCTACAAATATGGTACCACTAGAAAGCTCTCATCATAAGGAAGTTACATACCAAATAAAACCACCTTACCACTAAAAGCCTACCTTCTAGAGGCAAGGTTAAAGTTTTTCAAAAATTCACCTAAGGGCAAGGTCAAGGTCAAAATGTCTACAAATATGGTACCAGAAGAAAGCTCTTATCACAAGGAAGTCACATACCAAATATCAACATCCTAGCTCTTCAGGTCTCAATTCCACAAGCCAGGTTAAAGTTTTGCTGACGCCGCTGACACCGACGCCGGGGGTTTGACAATACCTCTCCGGACATTCGTCCCCGCGAGCTTAAAACAAGCATGGTAACCCATTCCTTTTCTTACAGATTTCAGGTTGGTAGGATTTGTTCTTCAATTGAGCAGACTTATAGTGTATATCTACCTTAATGCATATCCTCAGGGCATGTCCTCTTAAACATGTGCTTGGTAAGTATTCCAAACAACTGTTACACTGGGTAGCCTGATTCATATTGATATTTCTCATTTCATCATGTTATCACTTTAATGACTACTTAACTGTCATTAATTAACAAGTATTGTTTTCATAATGAGATCTGGAACCACCAATAGAAGATTTTATTGATAATGGCCTAATCTGGAAACAATGCTGTCATATAACATATTGAATGAGTTGCAGCCTTCTACTAATAATGGACTTCTGGTATTACATATTTCATTTTCTATCTACATCCGTTTTTTTTCTCTGTTCAATCAAAACGCTGAGCATTGAAGTGCTTTGAGCCCCTGAAAATCTTTGAAATGTTAGGACTACTATGAAACAATTATGTACATAATATTATCAGGACCCTCATAACAATAGAAGAAGCATCCAACACACAAAATCATCAGTCCGATATGGACTGAAGAATATAATATCACTACATTTGTGTATATAGTAAAAGTTTTCAACTTGCGACTGACTTTTTTACATTTGACAATCAAGATCTACAAAAATGTAGCATATTGAGTGGTTTCATATGACTACCACTTATACATGTACCTGGCTACGATGAAACTTTAGACAGGCATAGAAAAGGCAGCGATTTAACTTAAGCCATGATGGTGATGCAGGCATAGAAAATATTGTATCATGATATATCGATACAACGCAAGCATATTGTAATACGTATCAATAAGTATCGTCTTCTGATTTCTCAATTTGATAACATTTTTAAGTAAAACATTCTTAAGTGAGACAAGAGTGTTTATTTTCATGTAGCTAAATAAATTTGTTTGTCCTTTATCTGACTTTTCCATAGTCAAATCAGAAAATGTCAAGCATTTAGGTGGTATTGGTTCTGAAATTTTAGCAGAAATCAGAAGACGATATGTATCAATATCCTGGATTCTGTACCGGTATACTTAGTTTGTTGAAAAATACCAGCTGAATATATATCGATATATAGTATGGATGTCAACCAGTGCTCGAGTATCACTCGGACGAACCGAGTATCGATTAGTAAAATCGAAACTCAAGTACTCTCTTTTCTATTTTGAAATCTATGATATACGTATTTTATCTCCCCATAAGGCCAATAACTATGATTAGTGTGTAAAATGCAGTCCATCACAATTGCAAATTTAGATTTGGACCTTTAGAATATGCTGTTTGGCAATATTCAAATATGTTTATGATGAAAAAACGTCAAACATAATTGTTTGCGGGACTCTTTGTTACAAAATAAAGTACTTAACTTTCTCAAGAAATGATGATCATGATTTTTCTCAACGACAACTGTTTTTATTTTTTAACCACCTAAAGATCAAATTTAGTGGCTTTTTGTGTTTCACATGTCAATAGCTTTCAATTGGAAATAACATATAATTATAGAAAAAAGAAGGGAAACGGGGAATGTGTCAAAGAGACAACGACCCAAAGGGGAGTAACAACAACTCAAAGCCACCATAAGATCTTCAATGAACGGTGAGAAAACCCCACATTCAACGGCAGGTCGGAGTCGGCCCCTGAACAAAGAGCAATCAAGTCCAGCAAAATAAACATCATCCTAGACTCCTATAGACATAAAGTAAACTAACTAGAAAAAGACAAAAATTCCTGACTTACCGTAGGACAGGCGCAAACCTGCTGCGGCGGGGTTAAACTAGTTTTATTGGATCCAAACCTTCCCCCTACAACAGTAAAATTCAGTTGGCAACAGGACTGAGTCAATTGTGAAAAATGAAACTGAAAGAACTAAATATATGGACAAAAACATGAAATCACAAGAGACTACTAACAGTTAACTGACATGCTTGTTTGTTTTTTCTTCAATTAATGGATTTGTTAGCAATTAGAATTAAAAGAAGTTAAATAAATACTGATTGCATTGTTGCTGATCACTATTAGAAATTAAATGATATTACTGAAGACAAAATCAAAATTGCTACTGGATGAATGTCTGTTTCTTCATACAATGCATTATTGGTGCATGTTCTAATGGAATTATCATATAGCTGTTTTCCGAGCGAGTACTCGAGAACTCGCTCGAAAAAACTTTCGAGTACTAGATTATTAAATCTTGTCCGAGTTGACACCCCTAATATATAGGTGTATCATTACACCTCTACTTATTAACACAACTGTATAGCACAGGATGTTTTTTCACTCAGGTAAAACATGTATGTGAATTGATTAGCGATATCATGACAGTTAAAACGATTCAGTTTTTCTATGCCCGTCTAATGAGGAATGTATTATGGTATATCAATGTCCGACAGTCTGTCCGTCCGTTTCATATGTCGCCATCTAACTTGACAACCCTTTGGCCAATTTACTTCAAACTTTGTAGAGGTATTGGGTATGATGGCCTGACGATCTGTATACTTTTACGTGCAATTTCGATTTTTTTNATAGAAAAAAGAAGGGAAACGGGGAATGTGTCAAAGAGACAATGACCCAAAGGGGAGTAACAACAACTCAAAGCCACCATAAGATCTTCAATGAACGGTGAGAAAACCCCACATTCAACGGCAGGTCGGAGTGGGCCCCTGAACAAAGAGCAATCAAGTCCAGCAAAATAAACATCATCCTTGACTCCTATAGACATAAAGTAAACTAACTAGAAAAAGGACAAGACACACAAAGGCTTAATAAATTCCTGACTTAGGACAGGCGCAAACCTGCTGCAGCGGGGTTAAACTAGTTTTATTGGATCCAAACCTTCCCCCTACAGCCAATGTGATAAATCAAAAAACAATCGTAACAACAGTAAAATTCAGTTGGCAACAGGACTGAGTCAATTGTGAAAAATGAAACTGAAAGAACTAAATATATGGACAAAAACATGAAATCACAACAGACTACTAACAGTTAACTGACATGCTTGTTTGTTTTTTCTCCAATTAATGTATTAATCTGTATTGATTTGTTAGCAATTAGAATTAAAAGAAGTTAAATAAATATTGATTGCATTGTTGCTGATCACTATTAGAAATTAAATGATATTACTGAAGACAAAATCAAAATTGCTACTGGATGAATGTCTGTTTCTTCATACAATGCATTATTGGTGCATGTTCTAATGGAATTATCATATAGCTGTTTTCCGAGCGAGTACTCGAGTACTCGCTCGAAAAAACTTTCGAGTACTAGAGTATTAAATCTTGTCAGAGTTGACACCCCTAACATTTGCCTAATATATAGGTGTATCATTACACCTCTACTTATTAACACAACTGTATAGCACAGGATGTTTTTTCACTCAGGTAAAACATGTATGTGAATTGATTAGCGATATCATGACAGTTAAAACGATTCAGTTTTTCTATGCCCGTCTAATGAGGAATGTATTATGGTATATCAATGTCCGACAGTCTGTCCGTCCGTTTCATATGTCGCCATCTAACTTGACAACCCTTTGGCCAATTTACTTCAAACTTTGTAGAGGTATTGGGTATGATGGCCTGACGATCTGTATACTTTTACGTGCAATTTCGATTTTTTTTAAGCGTTATGGGACTTAAATTTTTTACATGTTGAGCTCTAACTTGAGAACCATTTGGTCAATTCACTTTAAAATTTGTAGATGTTTTGGGTATGATGGCCTGACAATCTGTATACTTTTTCATAAAATTTTGATTTTTCTTCCAAGAGATATGGGACTTTATTCATCAATTTCAAGGCAATTTTTTTACATGTTGCGCTCTTTCTTGAGAACCATTTGGCCAATTCACTTCAAACTTTGTGGAGGTAATGGGTATGATAGCCTGACGACCTGATATCTCATAAAGTTTATAAGATATCTTATAAAATAAATAAGACATCTTATTAAGTATAACTTTATGGGATATCTTATAAAGTTTGTAAGATATCTTATAAAGTTTATGAGATATCTAAAATAGGAATAAAAATAAATACAGCGTGCCTTATGTTTTTCGTTAATATCATTTCACAGGCATGCAATTCAACATTTGGTTAATACATGTGCTTTTATTGAAAAATATAGTCCAATTCATATAGATATAATAGCGATTTATGTATTTCAAAGCTTAGATGGGCTGATAAAACAAACAGCATCGTAAATACTGGTTTAACAATGAACTGAAAAGGGGACCATTTACCTTTATGCATTTTTCACCTCTGCTTTATATATCAGTAGGTTTCACTTCTGCTTATATATCAGCAGGTATGTTAGATACATATGTATCCATTTTTAATCGACACACATGTATTATGTATCAGAACTATGACCGAAACTTCTCATTCAAGATCAGACCTGATCTCTTCTTGACTGCGATTTTCAACTGTTACAAGCTCTAACTTACAGATTCAAATTTGTCTTCCATTGTTTGGAACATTGAAAATAATTTTCAGTTTAATTAGAACGACTATGTCTGTAACATGTGCATCGTTTCAACTGTAAACAAATCTTGACAGCAACTTCTATATCCGGGACTTTCCCGCCGCACATTTAAAGTGTTCTGCAAAGCTATTGGACAAAACTGTTTTTATAAAAATTTGCAAATGATACTGCAGTGAAACATAGAAAAATGATTTTGAAATATTACATGTAGGCACAGCGTCGATAAAGTCATATAGATAAAATATATTATTTCAAGAAACGTCAAGTGCGCACCTACCCTTCATTTATATCTAAAAAGTGTAATCTGAACCCGTATATGTTACTAATTCCGTTTTGATTTCGTCCTACAAGATTTATTCCATTCGGAACAAATACTTTATTATTCCATGATACAGTCTCCGGTCAAAGGAACTTGGAAATTTGAAATTTATCAGTGCATTTTATAATAAAACAGTCTTCATTTGAAAAAAATATATGGCTTATTTTTGTTCAATATTTTCATAACAGTTTTACCAGAGACCAATGACGTATATTTGGATATAAGTCCTTGCAGAGACATATAAGTATATGTCTCTTGTTGTACTACAAGCTTCGTTTTGTAATGGAATCGTATAGATGTGTTTGTATTGTCATTATATCCCTTGTGGACTCATGATTTGGATTAAATCAACTTGAACTTTGCAATGTTAAAAGGAGTCTGACAATAAGTTTTCTCCTGTAATTTTCATAGGCAAGTTTTTGTGTTGAGGTTTACTCATTGTCATGATTTAATTTAAGAACTGAATGAATCATTTTGAAGTTTCGTTGGCGTATGAACGTGTTGACCGAACATTTTTAATGAAGCGCGGTAGCGCTTCATTTTGAAAAGTGCGCTTCGGTCATATTGTTCATTTGAATATGTTCAAACTTTATGAAATTTTATTTTAAGCATAGCTAATGTTAGCCTGGGATCCTGGCCCGTTTGCTGTCGCTGCACCAGGTAGCTAGCTTGGGCCAGGATCCCAGGCTAAGCTAATGTAATTAAACATATTCTATGATAAGAAACCTGCCTTATGTGTCTGAAGAAAATTATTCTGCAATTTCTGTTACTTTGGGTAACACTGGTAACATGCAAATAGAACGTTTACAAAACAATTATTAGCCGGAAAGTATGAAAGCATTTGATTTTTATTGTTCATAATCTCCTTTGCAACATTTTCATTTAATAGGAATAACACTAAAAAAAGGCCAGGCTTTTTCAATTTGGAGTCTGGTCCGTTCGCCTACTACACAGTTTTGCCCGGGGTCCGTTCTCTCCCTATATAACAATTGGGGTTTGTTTGCATTGCAATTAATGCCATTAATATGACACTTTTAATACTGTCGATGTCAGTATTGTCGGTAGTTTTAAACGATTAACCAGCAACAATTGGGTTAGATCATTTAATTTAATAAGTAAAACTGTTTGTTTTGCAATTAGTTATTTAACATTTATTTGTAATTTAGTAATTTAACATTTATTTGCAATTAGTAATTAAACATTTATTTGCAATTAGTAATTTAACGTTTATTTGCAATTGAATGAATGATCTTTATTGCATAAGCAACATTTGTGCTATACTGAGCACATTACAATATAAATAACCATGACAATATGGCAGAGAACAAACAATGTCCGAACATATATAAAACAAAAGGTAGCAGTAATATAATTACATGTATAGATTTTAATAATACTTCTAACAATTGTAATCTATAATTCCATGCTGACTTTAGGTAAAAGCACAATTGTCGAGATAATTTTAAAGATTGAGCTCTAATCAAATTTTTTAAGTTTAAAAATATTGGGCCATGAACAATAATATTTTGGTAAATAAAGATTTCTCAAAAATCTAAAACCCGGGCAAACTAGAACAAAGTGGTATTCATCTTCCAAGACATTCATATTACAGCACTTACAAAATCTATTGTTCCTTGGAATATTCACATAACGACCAAGTTCTAACTGCAATTTTAAAGTACCACTACGAAGCTTACATAATAGAGAAGTACCAAAATCATAATTTAGATATGTTTCAAAATCAAAAACAAATTTATAAGACATATACAAGTTTAACTTTTCAATTTCAGCAATACTAGCTAGCCAACATTGAATAGTACTGATCTTTAATTCGACATTTAATAAATTCAAATGTTACATTTATATTCTTTTGGTTTATCCAAATATAATTGAAACCTATAATTAAAATAGCATATTACGGATATTAGATGCCCAATTTANCCCCCCCCCCCCCCCATTATTTGCATCGTTTAATAACAACTTGTACACATCATACACTATATTTGGTTGATTTTGCAACAGATGTAACCAATATCTAATAATCTTTAACTTCCTAACAATATACATAGGTAAATGACTTAGTTCACCATACAAAAAAGATGCTGGTGTATTTTTAGCTAACTTTAATGCATAACGACAAAATCGCTTATGTACCAATTCAACATCCGTAGCCCTGAGGCATAACTCATAACTGTGCTTGCCATTGTGTCAAACAGAAAACACTTTCGTTGCTTAATGATATACAAATTATTAAAATTTTTATAAGAGACGACAATGCTCTGGCTCCTTGCTGCGATGCCTTTTTTTGCGTTTGGGCGAACTTCCCATTATAATACAGAAGCATTCCCAAATAAATATAGGAGTTAACAATTTCCAATTCCGAATCCTCAAAATAAAAGTGGTTTACTATTCTTTTTGTTTTATAGGTTATATTCCACTTTCTACAGTAGACAGAAAGTTTATCAAGCAAAATTTGTAGTGTCTCCGGCGACTTTGCAAAAAGAACAGTATCATCTGTAAATAATATAAGATATATCAAATAATCATTAAGATCAAACATATCAGTAGAATCTGGTTTGATTTAACTAGCAATATCATTAATAAAAAGTAAAAATAACAATGGAGAAGGAGGTTCTCCCTGTTTAACACCAAGAAAATTATCAAATGTTTCAGATAAGCCCCCTTCTGTCTTAATTCTCAATTTTACAGAAACATAAACAGCTTTGATAACTTTAATTAATTTACTGCTCAAATCAGACTTTAACAATTTATACCACAGGAGTCTTCTTGAAACTTTGTCAAGAGCTTTACGAAAATCGACGAAGACATTATAAACTTTAGACTTATTTTGGAGTAAATGAGATATAATTCCATGCAAAACGAATATCGCATCAATAGTTGAGCGACCTGGTCGAAACCTAAATTGATTATCAATCAATTTTTCCTGCTCTTCAGCCCAATTAAGCAATCTATTGTTTAAAATAGAAGTGAATAATTTAGACATAATACTAACTAAAATAATTGGACGATAATTATTCGGATCTGAAAGAATACCACTTTTAGGGACTGGAATAACAACACCTTCCGTCCATAAATCTAGAAATGTTCCATTTACAAAACTGTAATTAAATCGAACCTTTAAAAAGGGAGCAAAAAGTTGGGATTGGCTAAGAAAATTTCACCAACTATATCATCACTTCCTGCACGTTTTCCAGTTTTGAATCGTTTAATTGCACGTACAATTTCATCCTCTGTTATCTCTTTATCGAGTGAGTCAATATGAACATCATCTACAAATGGAATATTTTCTACAAGATTAATAACTTCTTCGCAAATATCAGGTGGATTACCACCAAGGACATTTTCAAAATGTGTTAATAAGATGTCACTATCCACCATGATCCACAGGGCATTTAAGGTTCCACTAAAGTAAAAAAATTAAGACAGTCAGTAAATATAAAACATTTGTCTGTATTTCTCAAGCTGCAAGAAATGTTGTTATATATAATTGCGGAATGTGCTCTTTTAAACATAATATACACGTACATACAGAGAAAATAGAAATTAAAATTGAATTTCTAATTTTATAGGCGAATCTTTTCAGTTGGTAAATACTCAGTTTTCAAAAAAATCAAAAAATCAGGAGGTCTGAAAAAGGACTTACATGTTTCAAAATTGTTGTGGACGTATACTTTAATATCATCGGCAAAGGAAGGGCAAGCTAATGCCTATTATTTGGGACTACTGTTCATTTTCAAGATTCGGTTCAATTTTGGTACATAGGGGAAGTAATTCCACACATTCAAGCCAGAAATTGCCAAATTTCTATTTTAAAACATATGCTACTAGACAAACCAATGTTAGCTTGTCCTGAATTATAAATCGCATTATTCGTCCAGAACAATTTCGACAAGAATTAGACGTTTTCCTGACCTCCTGATTTTTTTTTTAAATTCGAGTGTGTACCAAAGGAAAAGATTTGGTTTTAAATTAATTTACAATTTATGCAGCGAGTACATGTAAATTATGTTTAAACGAATACATTTCCTCATGATTCATTACTATATTTCATGTAGCTTGAACAATACAAGCAAAAGTTTTATCTTTATTGTGTGTCCTAATTTTTGACTTTAGTGGAACCTTAACTTTACGGTTTTATTGCAGACCAAAATTTCCTCGGATTTGCTTTAGCTATTTCACAAAGTTCAATTCTTTTGCCGCGTTTAAAACTAGTCTTATCATTGCGCTTGATCCTATTGTATCTAACAGAAATAATTCTGTACGATTTACATCTGGTGGATATCGCTGATTTAAATTGCGACTTGCATGAAATTCCTTGCGTAAATGAAAACATTCTTGATTGAACCACTCGCAATTAGTAATTTAACATTTATCTATGATAATTTCTGATTGAAAGATGAACACGTTTTTCTGTTCACGACATGTCCTTTCATGCTTATACTTTTGAGAAAATTTCTGAAACTCAGCAACACCAATACCTTTTTTTTTTACATTTCATCATTTTTTTGTAAAATAAAACATCACAAAAGATTTGACTAATATAATGTTATATTCGTCCCAGACAAGAGATAAATTAGCGCGAGAAACATTGGGAAAAGAAGGGACTAGTCCCTGGGAATTATAGGTAGGTATAGTAATTTATCCAAGCTGGTCACGGACTGTTAACACTGTACTCTGTTCAATAATGATCAATGAAATATGTTGCTGAGGAGACATAGTTTGCATAGATAATAATCAAGCCCATTAAAATTATTGTCATGCATACATTTATCAAATTGCATTATCCGATAAAAACTGTGTTTAACACAAGAAAAGGAGACGAAACCTACGTTGCCATTCTGGGTAAACATAAAGATATTTCTTAGATATAATAAATACTATCATTTATGAAATTATATAGGACTATATGGTGGGGAAGCGAACCCTCTGAGAGTGTGGCTGCCGGCGAACGAACCCGGATTCGGTAAATTTGATTGCGGTTTTCAAGGAACACTGCAATTTATAATGCAAGGGAAAATTATCTGAAAAAGAATGTGGTCCCGGGTGTATAAACAAATGTTACAATACACTTCCCACTTCCATATGTTTTTCTGATTAAAATTGTAGTTTCCACATTTAAAAGAATATCCCGATACCTTAACAACTAAAGAATGGCGGGACTTTCGAGATAAGATAAAAAAAGATCGCCTCAAATACCAGTAAGACGGAGTGACTTGATTCTTGACATATTGAAATAAATATAGAGCACATAAAACACAAAATATTTATGAAATACAGGTGCATACTTATAATGTTCCTCCATGACAATTCTTTTACTAGATTTTAATTGACGAAAAACAATTAACCCAGGCTGTCCAACAGATTCAATATAAAACACCTTTAGCTCAACAATGTTCATAATTTGTGATTCCCTCTCAATGTAATAATGTATTGATTAATATCAAAACTCTGCAATTCAAAAATACATTGAAGATTCTGGGCGGTTTTAACCAGAATTTTAATGCTATATTATACTGATAATGTTATTTGGACAAATACCATAAACCTTTCAATGAATCTACTATAACTTATTAACTTTCATGAACATAAATACTATTTATTTATAAATCGTTATATTATTAACTAATATGTATAAAACAAACCATAAGTAGCAAAATAACAATAAACAATTAGTCATTATTTTAATTTTATTTATTTTGTAGTTTTATTATTTATGTAAATTTAATTTCTTTTTCAATATAATTGATGTCCGCTTGTTAACTTAGGAGAGCACTTAAATAGGCCTAGCCTGATGTGCAATCCTTTTGAACCATGTTTGTATATTGTCATATATACCAATGTTCAATAAAATATTTTGAATTGAATTGAAAACTTGAATCCGGTTTGAACACGACTCAGAAGTCCCGTATTGTGTTTCAGGGCAATTTTTTTCTATAGCTTTGCTACATCTTAGTGGTATATTATGCATGGCTCTAATAAATGTGATTTTGTAAGTTTTATTTAAAATATTATAGCGCTTTTTATGTTTCTCCTGTGGCTTTTTCAATTGCACGGCTTTTATAAATGTAAAAATGTTAGTGATTTTTTACATCTAAATTGATATTCAGTGAATTTTTTTACTGATGATATATCAAAGTGAAGCTTATATATGTTTGTCAAATTGTTTTCACTGTGATGTCATATGTGTTGTTTGTTATGTCGGTAAAAAGCTATACAGAGCTATATATGTATGTATCCGACTAAACGTTTATGCTTATGCTAAAGCTACACTGACGTGGTTGTGCAGTCCGGAAGAAAAGAAAAAAGAACCATATGTGCTCGGTATACTGTTTATACACAGTAAAGATATTTTTCACTCTTTCCTTCCAATTTTCGAAGGGAGACTAGTCTTTCGTATTTTTTGTGCCAGGCACGGGGTTCACCTTACACATTTTAGGCAGAATCATAACAATTTCCGCTGTTTTGAACTTCCGATGACTCGAAAACAACATCTTACAAGATTTACCTGAATTTTTGAAATGGCAGCTTTGTTTGCGTGTACGAAGTGTCACAAGCGGCACCCCTTTGATGAGCTGTCTTCTGCTGAGCAGTTGTGCAAAGTATGAACGTTAATTAAGTTCCAGTTATGCAGCTTCACAAGTGATGTTGCTTGACAACTCAGTCAATCAGTGTAAAAGAAGAATATATGATCTTTAGATTCTAGAATCCCAAACTATGCACTAAAAAAATGACTTCCTGGCTTACATAATTGTGTGTTTTTGATAGTGCTTAAATTGTTTGGAAATAAGAGGTTGTAAAAGTTGACTAATGTGCACATAGTGGTTACACCAGTCCTACAATGTCACTATAGAACCCTGTGCTGTAGTGGTTACATCAGTCCTACAATGTCAATATAGAACCCTGTGCTGTTTCTTTTTCATATATACTGCCTTTTAACATGCAGTGCAGTGTCCTGTTAAAATAGTTTGGAAATAAGATATTGAAAAGGTTGACTTTATTGTGCACATAAACGGTAGTTACATTAGTCCTACAATGGAAAGAATTTACTTTACCGACCCCCCAAAAAAGTGTGGGAAATAACGGTACGTTTCTCTATACAGGAGTAGGCCGCACCAAAAATAAACAAGTAAGTCAGAATACTCGAGCTGAGTTTAAGTTAATTTTTTCATTGATTTATTTGAATCTAATTTTTGCATTGGCAATGGCCATTTTGACAAGTTACTGATCTTTATTCATGCACAAATTGTTTCTAGTATGGGTGATATGAAAAAAACCAAAAGATGCAATAAGAAGCAGTACTAGAGAGATATAGATTGGCAACTACTAAATACATGTACGTCAAGGGTGACAGACATATAGTACCGAGGATGCAACTGAGACAAGGTTGGCAAAATACCGGCATTTATGAGTATTTTCCATGCCGCCGGTAAATACCGGTAAATACCGGCATTTACTGGCAAATACTGGCATTTACTGGTCAATTGAATTGACCACCCTGGAATTTATGCAGTAACACTGTACCTAGCATGGTTTGAAGAAAACTAATTATATTGGGCAACTCTTTATTTATGTGCTATTATAAAGCCCTTAAATTAATCTCTTTGTAGATTTTTAAAACAATGTCTTTTGAATGTAAATTGGGCAAAAACTGGTCAGTTGACTAGAGTGAAATTTATATCCTGTTCTGTACTTGCCAAAGTACTCATCAGGTGGCTTATGGCTACCACTAAATAGGTGTGTTTGCTTTTTTCTCCCTCTTTATTCTTTTTTTTTAATGGTTATTGTTTTCTTACTTTTTTGTATTTTTCTTGTTTGTTATATTCAGACTTTTAATGCCTCTCAAAATTAAAGTCATACTTTAATTCAAGCTATGCATAGAATACCTCAAGTCTACTTTCACTGGACAATTTATTTTGTTTCCATGTAGATCTTGAACTTTCTATAGAACAGGAAACCATTTACAACATTTGATTACTTCCAACCTTTGACAGTATACCAAAATGTATTATTGAATAAACATTCCCTTGAAATTTTGTTGTTTTAGTGATTAAGACCCTAATAAAGTTGTCACTGATCTAGAGGCCAGGTGCATATCATGATTATTACCTGTAATTTTTACCTATATTTACAAATTATTTACTAATTGTTAGACAGTTGACCTTCTTTTTAAAGTTGACCTAGTAAGATAAGCATAAAAATAAATATATTTATGTTTTTTTTCAAAATTAATGTACAAGACTTATTTTATACAACCATGAAACATCGTATTCTTATTCAATATGGTACATAGTGATATAATGAAATTAAATAAAATATTACATTTATCATGTTTATAAACTGTTATTGTGAATAAGTATTTTAACGATTTAAAGATGATTAAGTTTTACATATTTGTAGTATTTTTACCATCAAAAGTTCAATTGACCAGTATTTGCCACTTGAGGAGTATTTTCCAGGCTGGTATTTACCGGTAAATACCAGGGGTGGAATTTACCGCCCAACCTTGAACTGAGATGGTAACAACACACTCGGAACTCTTCGGTAGTTTTTGTGAAAGCTGATTTATAGGTACATTTCGTCTGATTGTTATTTAAAATGGGGATAAGCAAAATTACCGAAAGTTTCGAGCGTTGTCAGTTACAATTACTATTAACAACAAATTGCTAATCTCTATAATGTCTCTGTAGAGAACAAATAATCAAAAATAATTTAAATAGAAAGGCAAGAACTAGCTAAGGACATATAGATGATTGTTCGATCTGCCGTTTTCTGTATACAGCAATATTTCAGTGTGTTATGCATTTTGTGTAATTTGAACAATGTGCATTTTGACGTAACTTTCAAAAACATGTATAGTTAATATTGAATGGCTTCAATTCCTATTGCAACGCCCAATTTTATTGGTCAATGTCATGAAAAACAAAGAAGTTATTTTTCGAAAAATACTTCTGGGCGATTAATACTTTCTGAGGTCAAATATTGCAGCATATTATGACGTAAAATTCCCTGAAAACATTATTTTAAGAGCAAATAATTGGAATTATAAGAAATGAAAGTAATTTTGGAGGAGTTCATGGATGTGTAAACACGGCCTACTCGCTCACAAACGAAATAAAGTCCTAGTTCATGAGCGAGTAGGCCACGTTGACTTTATTTAGTTTGTGAGTAAGTACGATCGATAAACTGTGGAAAATGACATGTCGTAATAATCTATAATTATCCGAAATGGGATTATCCCGAACCTGTTGAGAATTTTAAATGTAATAGTTTAGAATTATTTAAAACAGAGACATGTAATTAATCATGAAAAACCCAAATCGCACACATGTCAGTGTCTCCCACTAGTATTCTGGCTAAATGTAGTAGTAAATTTTGCTTTACATTATGTAGTTCACTATATGCCAAGATAATTTAACACAGGAGTTTGCATTCTTTTACGCTTCAGTGAACATGCGCGGGAAAATATTACGAATAAGCGCTACCGTAGATAGGTCTCATTCTGTATTCTGCTGTCGAGTAGATAACTGGTTTGTTGTAGGTACTGCTGTTCATTAACTCAACTTGAACTGGTATATATAACAAAAATAGAAAATATTCGGAAAGCCTACAATTTTTCTCCGGAATCATAACAAAATGTCCAATTACATACTGATATTAGTCCGCAAATAGAAATAGTTTGTAAAATGTAACATTCAAATTTATATAGAAATGTGAACTACAGATGAACACTCACCAAAAGATTGTCCTCCAAGCATGTATTTAGCGAACTGCAAAAATGTTTTACCATGTATTTGTAAAGACTTTGTCTTATGTGCATTTTCTCCATATCCTTTCATTGCATATGTCGTATGAGATTTTAAAGTCTATGAAAACTGCAAGTTCCGTTTCGGGTTTTTGTCAGGTTTCATACGGGGGTTTATGAGATTTTAAAGTATGCGCAGTACGATGGAAACAACATTTGGAAATATGATTTCTATATAGAATTTAACGTTAGTATATGATTATAGGAATCAAATGTTTATTCAGCTGTTAAAAATATTAACATGACAAACCAATGATTATAAGCCAGAGACATATGTCTGTTATATAAGCTAACGAAACAAGAAGCAATCAGAAGTTGACGGGGTTAGTGGGATCAATTAAGTTTTGCAGTAAATTGATTCTAAATATTGAGACACAACTTTATTTTAAAAAGGTACGAAATGAGTACACTTGTAAACAACCAGTAGGCAGAAACGAATCAACAGGGCAACATTTATGCATTTTTACTTTGGGGGGGGGGATGGGGGTTCAGGGCTTACCCTTTGTAGAAAAATAACAGTAAAACTCAACAAATGGTTTGTAGTTTTTATGTGTGGGTATAATTAAGATGGTCAGAATAATTCTGTTAGCATAATTTTTATGACCCAACCTGACCACAGATAGTCATAAATGGTCATATGTTATTACTCGCAACTATTTCCACTGCCATAAAATCTGCAAACTTAGGGTCAGAATAACATTTTATGACTAAACCTGATCACAGATAGCCATAAATAGTCATATATTATTAATCGTAACTATTTTCACACCCATGAAATCTGCAAACATAAGGTCAGAATATTTTTTTTACCCAAACTGACCACAGATAGCCATATATGATCATAATTATTAATTTCAACACTCATGAAATTTGCAAACATAGGTCAAAATGATATTTTATGACACAAACTGACCACAGATAGCCATAAATGGTCATAATTATCAATCGCAGCTACAGTATTTTCACACCCATGAAATTTGCAAACATAAGGTCAGAATGATATTTTTTGACCCAAACTGACCACAGATAGCCATATATGATCATAATTATTAATTGCAACTAAATATTTCCACACCCATGAAATATGCAAGCATAAGGTCAGAATGATATTTTATGACACAAACTGACCACAGATAGCCATAAATGGTCATAATTATTAATCTTACCTGTTTCCACACCCATGAAATCTGAAAGCATAGGGTCAGAATGATATTTTATGACCAAAAACTGATCACAGAGAGCCATAAATGATCATAATTATTGCAAATTACAACTATTTCCACACCCATGAAATCTGCAAGCATAAGGCCAGAATGATATTTTATGACCCAAACTGACCACAGATAGCAATAAATGATCATAATTATTAATCGCAACTATTTTCACAGCCATGAAATCTTTAAGCATAAGGTCAGAATGATATTTTGTGACCCAACTAACAAATAACAATAGCTATGAAATTTGCAAGCCTTACACTCTTTCTCAATTAACTGGCCCAAGAAAAAACTCTACCAAGAAACCCTCCTTGCTACTATTTTTTATTGTTTCATTCTTCAAATCAAAATCAATTTATTTATTTTCATGAGAAGTAGGATTAGAATATTTATTTTCACTGACCACAAGATTAAATTATTTATTTACAAAATCGCTCACCCCCCTGAAAATCAAATGGTCGTCCCCTAAGTCCCAGGCTTAATCAAAGAAGAATCAAATAAAATGCTTCAAACAAACCCATATTGATAAAGTATCTATAGAAATACAAAAGTTCTATAAGCCTATAAATGACATTACTTTATGATCACGTCACGAAGTCCTGACAACCATGATGTACTTTCAGTTTTGCTAGAGTACAATCAGTTACATACATAATTTAATATGAAAGAAAATTATGACAAACAGTGCTTCTTGTGATTAAGAAAATGTAATGTTTCGCAAAATAATGTGAGATGTCATATCGCAATTTGAATAAACAGAGGTTTCCTGCACCACTTGCAATTCTCATGCCGGAAGTTAACATCGCAAAAACCAGAACTGGAGCTTGCAGTTTTCATAGACTTTAGAATCTCATACTACAGCTTACCTTAGACTGGAATTTCTCTCCTGTAGTGTTTAGTTTGTAAAAAGATTCCCTGTGAGAGAGATGTATGCTCTACATGTATATATACATTTTAGTTATGGTGTAATTTCTCATAATCATATGAATGCACTTTAATACTTTCAAAATTTATTGCAACATTTTAAAAATTATATTCTGACCACCTGAGTATTACACATGTATGTCCACATCTCATGACTTTATTATACCAAGTTTTCTTACTATTGACTTGATGAATGCCCTGTGGTTGTTTAAGAATTGAAAAGAATATTGAAAAAGATTAGATTTGTATTATGAATGCAAGTTTACGTATGTGTTGTGATTGTCTAGCCAATTGGTATTTGACATGTAGTTACATTTTCATGAATGCATACCAAATCCACACCCAAATGATTGCCCTGACCTCTTAATCATACCTGAGCATTTATGGAAAATTAGAATAGCCTGATCAATTTGCATTAGATACTGTGAACTAATTAATTTTCGCGATCTTTGCAAGCGAGAAAATATAGAGAAAAAAAATTAATCCTTGAGAATTTCTTTCATCATTATATAAATGCATTAACAGAAATATGAAATATGAAATCACGATAGTAAGTCGATGCAAACTTAACCAGAAGGGACAAAAAGCGAAATAAAGTATGAGCAAAAATAAGTTGGTTTTCTTACTGAGTACATTCTACCTATGTTTAATTTTTCAGGAATGCAGAAACTATTATCCAGTTGTGAAATGTACCTACTGTAGAATAGAATTCCAGCAAGAAGAGTAAGAATTTAATTTATATTGTTACATAATCTTTTTAATTAAGCATACCGGTACCTTTTTATACGACTGCAAAAATTTTGCGCTCGTATTATGGTATGGCGCAGTCGTCGGCGTCGGCATCTGTGGCCAGCATAACTTTGTTTCTAGTGGACGAATGATCTTCAAATTTCAGTATGTGGTTACTTGGCATGAGGGAAATCCCGGGTTTTAATTTAGGGTTTGTGGCCCCACCCGTTTCAGAAAAAGGGGTAAAATTGGGTTTTTTGTGTCTGTGTATAGCATAACTTTGGTTCCAGTGAACGGATCATTTTAAAATTTTAGTATGATGTTTCTTGGCACATGCTTTAGCCCAGGCTATAATTTTATGTTCTGGGCCATGCCCGTTTTAGAATAAGGGGCCAAAAGGGGTTAATTTGGTTGTTTTCACATATTTGACTGTAGAATCTTTATTATTTATCGGATTTTGATGTGGTTTCTGTCAGTAAACTCCTTAGAAAATTTCCAATCTGATGTATGCCAGCGGATTTCACATGGCATGTACCGTTTACGAGATAAATGGGGCCCAAAAGGGGCAAATTTCAAAAATTTCATTTTTTTACTTTTAGTCCCATTTTGATGCAATTTTTTCCAAAGGATTCCTTATGAAAAATTATCATAGCACTCTACTATTAGATTTTTGGTAACTTGTTTCCTTACCCAGCTATGAGAGGCTGAAGGGGGCCAAAATTGTAAATTAACAGATAACCTAAAATTTTTATTTTTCATCGGATATCGGTGGGATTTTTTTCTTTGGATTCCTCTTGATGTAAGCTTTCAGTTAATTGCCAACAGATTTGGCGTAGCTCTTACTGTTTCCGAGCTATGATGGCGGAAGGGGGCGAAAATCGAAAATTTACAGATTACCCTAAAAATGTTATTTTTCATCGGATTTCGATGGGATTTTTTTCTTTGGATTCCTCTTGATGTAAGCTTTAAGTATTTTGTAAATGGATTTGGCATGGCTCTTACCGCTTCCGAGCTATGAGGGGCCGAAGGGGGCCAAAATCGTAAATTTACAGATAACCTAAAATTTTTATTTTTCATTGGATTTCGATGGGATTTTTTTCTTTGGATTCCTCTTGATGTAAGCTTTCAG